>WAAD01034503.1:445-52918 GCA_013389945.1 Fregata magnificens | reverse complement strand
TTAGTATTAGTATTAGTATTAGTATTAGTATTAGTATTACACCTGCTGTGCTGTCATGGCTTATACAGCACTGTCAATGTCCATGGTTTTATCCAAACAGAAGATTTCAGCCACAATTTTCAAAAATACACCAACATTAGAGCTTAAATCTCCTTCTCAAAAGTTCTAAAGGAAAACACTGTGAAAGTCAGAGGGTTTAGCTTTCTCAGATATAGTGTTGGTTTTAATCATTTTACTTTTGGTCTTTGAATATCATGCAGTCTGAACTGGGCAAGTAAAAATAACAATAAAGATAATATGAACAAGCAAAGCTGTGAGAGAAAAAAAAGGAAAGGATCAGATTACCAAGAAAAGATTGTACAATTCATGTCGTGCTGCAGAAGCAACTCATCAATTCTGTCATACGTTATTTGAAAAGACCAGTTTGGGCAGCAGGGAATGGGAGGCCAGCAACAGCACCTTAGACATATATAGCAAATCTGAAGGAATGTTTTTCAGAGGAATAATCTGGGGAATGAAGGCTGCCCTAATTATAGAGAGCAGTATAACTAAAAAAGCCCAATGGAAGAAAGAAGCAAAGGAAGCAACATAGGCAGAGGCATGGAAACAGAATAGAGCATGCAGGTCAGATTGAGCATTCCCTGGAATAATCTGCAAAATGGAAAAGCAGGATAATTTCCTGTGCATTATGCTGAGTGACTTATGATATGTCAGTTCTTATCTGGAGGGAGAGATATCCAGAGAAAAAGAAATTAAAAATTTGTTGCAACCATTAACTAGTACTTTTGTCATTGATCGCAAAAAGAAGCTAAGTATCACTCCTCCTTATGGGAGGTTCCAGAGGTTTAAGTATACATATAGGTCATGGGAGGATAAATGCAGCTATGCTTGTCAAGTGTTTAGACACTTTAGTAATTGGAGCTGTGTAAATACCTGGAATGGAAAGATGCAGTATCATGCTGGGCAAGAGACTGCATAGAATGATGCCAGTCTTTCAGCTCAGAAAGAACTGTGAGGGACAAAACATTGTCATCTGTACTTTCTTAGCATATTATTCAAAATCCGTTGGAAGAAATGGAAATCCTTCCAGTGGTTTGAGCAAACTTTGGACCATGTCTTCCTTCATACATACAGCATTTCTGTGGTATTTTGCTCTCCTGTTTGCTCTGACTTTCCTTCATGACTGAACTCCCTGATCTGGTCTTGCCTTCTTACAGTCAGTATGTGCTGCTAGTCCCAACGGTAGTGCGGAGCGACTCTCCACAGACTGCTTGTGTGCAGTTCCACACACTCAGTGAGCCTCTGTCCCTGAGCATTGTCCTGGAATATGGCAGTATCCGGAAGACTCTTGTTGAGGAATCTGTGACAAAGAATGATTTCTTCAAGTGCTACGAGTTCAAGGTATTTTCTCTTTTGAGCCTACTGAAGAGGGTGTAGAAGCTGGAAATACTTCTGAGTGCAACTCTCCTTGTCAGTGAGGGCAAGAAGATGAAGAGTGCGGGCAGGGAATAGGACAAAAAAGATAAACTGCTGGACAGGCTGACAGTATAGACAGGAAAAAGACATACGGGTTGTAGGGGGAAGCTGGAGAAAGACTTTCCATCTCCATTCACAGAATGAATAAAAAAAAGCTTTTGATTGCCATCACAGGTGCATGCGCCCTATGGGACTGTCATAATTGTCAAGCTGGAGAACCAGGCTGGGACATGCCTATTCCCTTTCCTGTGACTCTGCAAGATCTGGACAGATATGATAAACAAGTCCCAAGGTTAGGTCTTCCAGAATGCAGCAGGAGAAAACACCTCAGAATTGAGCTATATGACTGGGGCAACCTGTATATATGCACGTAGCTACATGAGATGAGGAAATGCATAGGACACGGCATAGCTTAAAACCTTAGTAAGTGGTGACAGATTATGGGACTTCCACAGCAGAAATTCCTAGAGACTATCTCACTGGCAAAGATAGGGCTTCTCATGACTTTGCATAAACTACTTATGACTCACTTGACAGTCAGTATCTTATTCAAGAACCCTGGGCATCAGGGGACCTCAACATATCTCATTTACCACTTTTCCTCTGGGGTTTTGTTTCTCTCCAGGTTCCTCCTGCTACTTCTGACCCCCTGGCATTCATTTCCTTCTCTGCCAAAGGCACCACAGTCAACTTAGCTGAGAGAAGATCAGTGGCAATTCAGAATGTGGATAATATTGTCTTCATCCAGACGGACAAACCCATCTACAAACCAGGGCAAAAAGGTGCTGAGGAGTTTGAGTCAGCTAGTGAACTGGGAAACTGAGTGCAAGGGTGGGTCTAGAATGACAAAGACTTCCTCTTATGGAGGAAAAGACCATGGACTGTGACGGCCATGAGCAATCCTTCAGATAGTGTATAATTGTCATCTGAGGTTGGGCTCATCAAAAGTCAGTGGAAAATAGAACCAATTCACAAAATTGCAACAAATGAGTAGAGTTCATGTGTTTTTACTGAGTTAATTGCATTTACAGGATCTTGAGTTCTGCCACATTTGCTGAGGTCAGTCACATAAAGTGTCCTTAAAAATACAGAAAATAATAGGTTAAGCTTGGAATTAATAAAATTCATATAAAAACAAAGTAAGCATTTCATTTCCTGTCAACAGCTCTTTCTACTTAACTGCTAATCTAATTCACAGAGTTGATTCCATCATGATATTTAAATGACAGTGCTAGCTATGGTATTGTTAGTTATCTCTTTAGTATAATTATACTTCAGTGCTGCACAGGATTTACACCTAGAATAAAGACAAATTCTTCCTTCTCTTTGATTTTTTCATTGAATTGGTTTGTGTAAACAGTTTTTTTATGAAATGCTCCAAAGAACTGAGCCCTTCAAGAAGAAATGAAGGCAGTACAGAGTATTTGTATTTACTTTACATGTTACTTTAGTCCCAGTGGGTCAGAATTGAAGATACTCCAGCTGACAAGTTTGTTTTGGTTTTCTCTTTCACTGGCTAAGATAATGAAATCCTTTCTAGTTCTCTGGGGACTCTTTAGTTCTCCCTAAAAGCCTGGACAAAATTTGTTTCAGTTGTATGTTGAAAGTGACTTACCAATGCCAAAGTGAATGATCCTTTTTTGTCCTATGTCTTTTTCAGTGATGTTCCGTGTGGTCACTTTGGACAGCCAGTTCAGACCTGTTCAGGAGACAGTATGTATGAGTGATAGTCAAGATTTTTCAAACACCTTCTTGGGGTACCTGTTTGCTGAGACTCTTTCACTTAGAAATTGAATAAAAAGGGCCTGGCATAGGCCTCCTGGTGTTTTTGAAGAACTACTGTAACTCCTTAACTTTGCACTGCATCCCTTCCCTGCTTTTATAGAGGGCAAAGGGTCTGAAAGCACTCCTGGGAATCTCTCACAACGCTCAGATTTTGTAGTCACTTCACTTCACCTGCCCCAGATATGTAGAAGGAGACTGGATGTTTTTTGTAGAAAAGATAAATTCACAGACAGATTATCCCCTTAAAATTATCTTTTTAATTACAGACATGAGTTTCAAATTGTTTCCTTGACCCAGTCTTCTGTATCCAGATAAAGCTGTTCACAGCCTTCTTTATGCTCTAGTATTTTTCAAGTTAATTTCTTGATGTTTTGATAATTTTTTTCTTTTTTTTCCCCTCTTTTTTCCTCCTCCAGTATCCCCGAATCATCATTGAGGTAAGAGATGCAACACATCATTAAAGCACAAGTTGCTTTGGAAAGGCTATGTATGCTTCATCATTCCCCATAGTGTCAATAGCTGAGGGAGATTCACCCAAAGCACACTGTCTAAAGCCAATGACTTGAGGTTGAACAGTGGCAGTACCCATTATCAAACACTAGAGGAGAAGAAGTCAGCAGAACTGGACATGTTACTCAGAGATGGCATGGGGTTGTTGCTGTGTCTTTTGTTAGGATTCAAACAAGAGTGTTCAGTGTAGTCTTGCTTTGGTAGGACTATAGTAAATGGGCTGGTGAAATAGCTTCATTCTCATACAGGCATAAGAATAGTAACTTTCTGAAACGTCATGTTCTGCTAGGGGACAAGCTAACAATGAATCAGTTTTCTACTGCATTTCACAGCACTAGATCTCAAAGCACTTTCTAAGGCAGGCCAGCATAACATTCCTGTTTTACAGAAGGAGGAGTTGAGTCAGAAAGACTTATGCTAGAAGAGCTACAGATAAGCAAACTGAATCCCGAATATGTATTATTCCTGGATGATCTGAGATCATCTGGCAATGTAGCTAATTTCCAGTTAAACATAAGCTTAGGCTTCTTTAATGCACAAACAGATCTGGAAAACTAATGGGAAGTCAGAGTACATGCCACCAACCCAAACTCACATTCACACTGTGATGCACTTTTAGCCAATATGCCAGGATACAAAACTTAAAAGAAGGCAAGAAGACAAGAAACAGGGTGATAAAGGTTTTGGTGCATCTCTTTCTCCCACTCTTCAGGATCCGGAGCAAAACAAGATCTTCCAGTGGTTGGACGTAGCATCTAAGCATGGAATTGTCCAGCTCTCCTTTCCACTAATCCCAGAGCCTATTCTGGGGTCCTACCACATCACTGTGGAGAAGAAGTCAGGTGAAAAAGAGTACCAGTTCTTCACAGTAGAGGAATATGGTAAGCAAAGGCTGTGAATTGCCATGCAGCAGCAATGAGGCTAGCTTTGCCTAAGTCAGACAGGAGCTGCTAGTGCAGAGTTTAAGTGCTATGAATTCTCCACTTCATGCCTGAAAAAGACAGACATGGAGAGAGCTGGGTGGAGAAAGTGAAGGCACCGTTTTTCAGGAATTGAATTAGGAGTCTAATTCTTTTCTGGGCTTGGCACAAAGTCACTGTGTGACTTTGGGATCCACATCCTTTCTGGAGTGTGTGGAAGATAACTTCCTGACACAGCCAATGAGTGAGCAAACTAGGGAAGGCATCCCGCTGGACCTGTTGTTTGTGAACAGAGAAGGGCTTGTGGGTGATGTGATGATTGGAGGCCATCTTGGGCATAGCGATCATGAAATGATAGGGTTTTCAATTCTCGGAAAAGTAAGGAGTGGGGTCAGCAGAACTGCCACCTTGGACTTCCGGAGGGCAGACTTTGGCCTGTTTAGGAGACTGATCGACAGAGTCCCCTAAGAGGCAGCCCTGAAGGACAAAGGGGTCCAGGAAGGCTGGACGTTCTTCAAGGAGGAAGTCTTAAAGGCACAAGAGCAGGCTGTCCCCATGTGCCAAAAGACGAGCCAGCGGGGAAGAAGACCAGCCTGGCTGAACAGAGCGCTTTGGCTGGAACTCAGAAAAAAAAAGGAGAGTTTATGACCTTTGGAAGAAGGGGCAGGCAACTCAGGAGGACTATAAAGACGTCATGAGATTATGCAGGGAGAAAATTAGAAGGGCCAAAGCCCAGCTAGAGCTTAGTCTGTCTACTGCCATAAAAGACAATAAAAAATACTTCTATAAATACATTAGCAGCAAAAGGAGGGCTAAGGAGAATCTCCAGCCTTTATTAGATGTGGGAGGAAACCTAGTGACAAAGGATGAGGAAAAGGCTGAAGTACTTAATGCCTTCTTTGCCTCAGTCTTTAATAGTAAGACCAGTTGTTCTCTGGGTACCCAGCCTCCTGAGCTGGAAGACAGGGACAGGGAGCAGAATGGAGCCCCCATAATCCAAGGGGGCAACCTGCTACACCACCTAGACACACACAAGTCTATGGGGCCGGATTAGATCCAGCTGAGAGTACTGAAGGAACTGGTGGAAGTGCTCACCAAGCTGCTTTCCATCATTTATCAGCAGTCCTGGCTAACCGGGGAGGTAACAGTTGACTGGAGGTTAGCAAATGTGACACCCATCTACAAGAAGGGTCGGAAGGAGGATCTGGGGAACTACAGGCCTGTCAGCCTGACCTCGGTGCCAGGGAAGGTTATGGAGCAGGTCATCCTGAGTGCCATCACGTGGCACACACAGGATAACCAGGCGATCAGGCCAAGTCAGTATGGTTTTAGGAAAGGCAGGTCCTGCTTGACTCACCTGATCTCCTTCTATGACAAGGTGACCCGCTTNGAGGGAAGGAAGGCTCTACAGAGGGATCTGGACAGGCTGGATCGATGGGCTGAGGCCAACTGTATAAAGTTCAACAAGACTAAGTGTCGGGTCCTGCATTTGGGCCACAACAACCCCATGCAACGGTACAGGCTTGGGGACGAATGGCTGGAAAGCTGCCTGGCGGAAAAGGACCTGGGGGTGTTGGTTGACAGCCAGCTGGATATGAGCCAGCAGTGTGCCCAGGTGGCCAAGAAGGCCAACGGCATCCTGGCTTGTATCAGAAATAGTGTGGCCAGCAGGAGTAGGGAAGTGATCGTGCCCCTGTACTCGGCACTGGTGATGACGCACCTCGAGTACTGTGTTCAGTTTTGGGCCCCTCACTACAAGAAGGACACTGAGGTGCTGGAGCGTGTCCAGAGAAGGGCAACGAAGCTGGTGAAGGGTCTAGAAAACAAGTCTTATGAGGAGTGCCTGAGGGTACTGGAGTTGTTTAGCCTGGAGAAGAGGAGGCTGAGGGGAGACCTTATCGTTCTCTACAACTACCTGAAGGGAGGTTGTAGAGAGGTGGGGGTCGGTCTCTTCTCCCAAGTAATGATGAGAGGAAACGGCCTCAAGTTGTGCCAGGGGAGGTTTAGACTGGATATTAGGAAATATTACTTCACTGAAAGGGTTGTCAGGGATTGGAACAGGCTGCCCAGGGAAGTGGTTGAGTCACCATCCCTGGAGGTATTTAAAAGGTGTTTGGATGTGGTGCTTAAAGGACATGGTTTAGCGGTGAACTGGCAGTGTTAGGTTTATGGTTGGACTCAATGATTTTGAAGGTCTTTTCCAACCTGTACAATTCTGTGTAATGCTATCACTCAGGCCTTACACTCTCCATCTGTTCAGAGGCAAAATGAATGAGTCGGGCCCATCCTGTTTTGTAGAGGTCATCACTGTATGAAGAGCACTAGGCTAAAATATGCAGTAGAAATCTGAAGATATTATCTGTCAGACAGATTAAAAATCAGGTACCAGATTGTTACTGGAGGAGGCTGGATAGCCAGTAGAAGCACAGGGTGGAAAACAATGGGTAGTGGAGATGCCAAAGCCCTCAGAGTGATCTGCTTACTCTCTGGAATAGACCATATCAATGGAGTTGCTAAATTTGTTTTGATTTTAAAAGTTTTCTCATCTTTTAGTGGCAGGTTTCCCTTAGTAGTCCCCAGAGAAGGCTTGGACAACTCCCAGTTGTCTGGTTTCTTTGTAAGGGCAATAAAGCACCTTTCCTGCTTACCCTCCAGTGGTCTTTCATACCTTTCAGTCTCCTGTGTACAGGTGAATGAGAAAAAGGCCGTTTCCAGCTATGATGTTGTCATTATTGCTGGTGACCTGGGCCAAAAGATAAACTGAAAAGAAGGAGTGACAGTGACCTGTTTGATTTTACTATTTCACTTAATCTGTTGCTTTTCTCCTTCAGTGGGGCTGAATTGCATAATAACTTCTGTTCTCCAGGGCTTACCTAGTTTGAGACATCAGCATTACTCCCACCTTTCTCTTGAAGAAACTGTACAGCCAACTAAAGTGATTTATCACTGTTCTTACTGTGGCTGTTATAATTAGTATATGTTATTATATTATTTTATTATTGTTATTGTTATTATTATAAAATTATATGTTATTATGTTCTATTATTATTATATAAAAATACATGATATGATTATTGTTGCATTTTAAAGAAGTTATTCATCTTACCACTAAAGGTTATTTTTTCTCCAATAATATCCAACAGCCAGCTCCTAGGTAGACCTTTCTCTAAACTATTTCCTCTCCCTTGTTGGTGAAAATGCCTTTTCCAACTGTTTTTTTACTGTCTTCCACACACACACCTGCCTATGGCATGCAACTGCTCAGCAGTCATATTCACATTGCTTTCCCAGTACTGCCGAAATTTGAAGTGACAACCAGTGGGCCAAAGAGGATCTCTTTCTCTGATGAAGAAGTCAGGGTGAACGTTTGTGCTTCGTAAGTATCAGATCTGAGAACAACACATTTGTGCACAAGAAATGCGGGATGGAGGATGGTGTGCCATATTGGGAAGCAGGGACCCTGCTGCAGATTCAGAGTATGGGTTAGAGCAATTCCTTTAGCTATGACTGCCATGACATGAAATATGATTACCCTCCTCCTGCTACATAGCAGAATTAGAACTGGGAGAATCTAGAACTACTTGATAGCTGTTGGGTTTGATTATTACAGAAAAGGAGAGAAATAGTACAGAAGCAGAGTCTATCATTAAGATTGCAGGCTGTGACACTGCCAAAGGGCAGGGTGGCATGAGCCAAAGTGGTTAATAGGAATCTTTCTGCAATACGTCCTACTTTGCATAAGGCAGTAACGAGAAAAAGCAAGCAGCAGGGAATGATTTCCCAACCCTGAGCACAGCACCACTTTCCAGCTTCAGGCCTTGAAGAATGATTACAGGCTTTTTTAACAAGATGCCAGAAACAGCCTAAAAATAGTTGAAGGGAATTCTGCTAGGGCTAACTGGTCCTAATTCTCAGTTGCTCTTCTGTCTGTGCTCTGGGCACTCCTGAGGAGTTGAAAGTCTGCATTGCTCTGCAGTCTTTGCAGGTTTCTTGCATTGATTGGGTTCTTGTGTCTCTTCCTCTCCTAGGTACACTTATGGCCAACCGGTGCAAGGGAATGCCCAAATCAATGTGTGTCAGCAGCAGTTTTATCGTCCACGATGTGAGCAAAAGCAGAAAGAAACCTGCACAGCTGTCACTGGACTGGTATGATACATGGCAAGGCCTTTCTTCCCTGTCAGCTTTACTACCCAACATGTAGCTCAGTGTTTGGTGGCCTCATTCATTTCCTGGGGAACACCAGAGAGACAATCCCAGAGGCACGTTTTTTCTCACTATCTCACAGACAACACTGAAAGACCATGAAGGTAGTTTTTGCCAATGAACTTATTAGGAGACTTTGGTTTTTCCCTCAGAAAGAGTCAGTAGGAGGAAGGGAAGCTTACGAAACTATAAATTTGTGATCATTCCTAAAACACTGGAGCTGTGTTCTTACCAAGTGTAATCAGCAGATCTGTACCGGGAGTCTTTGAGGAGACTTAACGTTAAAGTAATGATTCATTTCTCCACTAGATCAGACTCCAAGTGCTCTGGCGATAGAGCTCAGGCATCATGCAGAATGGGTTTCAGAAGGGCTGTGAGCATAGAGAGGACTTGAGGGAAAGAGGAGAGAGATTTCCAGGTGCAAGGGTAGATGGTATTGAAACAATGAGCTGGGAAGGGAGCCAGGGAGTGAGAAGTGTAAGGTAGGAGCAGAGCAAGTAGGAGCTGAAGATGTGAACAGAGGTATGAAGCTCTTCAGAGACCCACTAATACAGATTTAGGAGCAATTTTCCAAACCTTGAGAAAAATGGGCTGTCCCCTTTGTGCTCCTTTTTCAGCTGGGGAAGGATGGCTGCATCAAGACTGTCATCTCCATCAAAGCATTCCAGCTCTACCGCAACTATGCCAGGATGTATACCAGCCTCAACATAGAAAGCATCGTCACTGAAAATGGGACAGGTAACACCAAGTGGAGGCTGGGAGTAGCTGATTAAAGCTAATAGGTGGTACTTTCTGAGAGGAATCTCCTGGATCCCAATCTGTGCAGCAACCAACCAACAATCACCATTTTCTTCATGCAGCTCTCCCTCCAGAGCATCGCTGCCCCATATAGCTTTTCAATAGAAAAAGTTTTCTGCCCATGTCTGATTTCTGTTTCCCCCCCTTTATACTGGGTGTGTCTCACAGGTATCCAGATGAAAGGCTATGACTATGTTGCAGTCAACCAAGAAAATGACAGAGTGATGTTCAAGAATATGGATCTCTATTACAAGAGGGGAATTCCTTACTACGGTGAGGTGGGTACCTGAGAGGATACATTTAGATCAAACCTCCCTGAGGTCCAGCATGATGATCTCTGTGTTGCCCCATTTATAGATGTCCCCTAACTCTGTGCTGACAACTTCCTGTGATAATGTTGCATAACAGTGACTGCTGCATAGTTCTCTCATTATGTCAGATGCTCCTAGAGAAAAAATATTTTATACCTGGAGTGTTAGGGTCTCTTCTGCCATAATTAGAGAATGCCTGAAAGGTGAGTGAGTGAAAGGTCATATGAGTAGGGAAGAGGAGTCTTCAAGAAACTACTTCAGCAACAGCTGTGCCTAAACTGAAGGTAGAATTTACCCTGTGTTGCATCACACAGTCCCAGGGATTTTTACTTAAAGCAGTATAGGTGTTGGAGCACATTCCAAATTCTTACCAACCTGCACATGCAGGATAAATCCAGGCACAGAAAGAAGGATGAGCCATACAGCATCATCCTGATATGCAGTGGGGACAGAAGGTATGCACAAATGCGCAGGAGCTGGAAGGTGCTACTGCGCTCCACAGGTTGCCTGTGGCCACGAAGTCATTTGATTGCTTTAAGTTTGTTAATCAGTGCCCTCCAAAGAGTGTGTGCTCTGGAGTCCCTCTGTTTCTATTTGCTCAGGAAGGGAGAGCATGAGGTAAGAATTTAAACCATCATCTCTCACTCAGTAGTTTTTAACTTATGTGATGGTGCACTGAACTAATGGTCACTGGAAAGAAACAGAGGACTTTTCATTAAAAGAATCTTTTACATGAGATCATGTATATAAACAATTCCTTCTCCCGCTGTGACGTATAGTTTGTCCTTGCACTGGTGGGAATTGCCTGTCTTTGCCTGTCACAGAACTCCTGCTCCTTCAAAATATTGAGGAGCATTTGCCTCTTAAATACATTTCACTCTTGATTTCTACTCCCTGCAATTGTCCTCAGTGCTTAAGTGAGCGTCCTTTGGTGAGCAGAGCATTTCCTGTTCTTTTGGGGTTTTTTTTCTGAATCCTTTGGGTATTCTTTGTGTTCAGATCACTGTGACAGATGTGGATGGCAAGCCTGTCGCCGATAGGACTGTCCTGCTGGAGCTCAACGAAAAATACCTGGCCAACTATACCACTGACAAGAATGGCACTGCTGCTTTTTCCATCAATACGTCCAACTTCTTTGATCCCAGTTTTAAGTTGACAGTAAGTAAATACAGGCTTCAGTCTAATTCCTGAAAAAATCCTTCATTGGAGAGAGGGATTAGAAGCAATCAGTGGGTGCTGGCAGGATTGTTTCAGTTGAAGAAAGTAGGCAGTCAGTCCACCAACACCTGCAACCTTTGTGAAACTAGTATAAGAAAGCACCAGGGCCTGAGCAGTGGCAGACTGCACCCCAGGAGTGTTTGGGCTACAGTGATCTTCAGCACCTCCCTACTTTTCCCTCTGCTCAGAAGCCCTTTCTGCAGCCACCTTCCTTCTCTTTATTCTCTGTGCTAGAGAACCTACCTCACAGACTGCCCGGCCTTCCCCACCCAGCCTGGATGCGCATCAGGCTCTTTCCCTGCTGCTGCCGGCTTCCCTGCATTTCTGCTGACAGACTCTCACGCCTGTTACCATCAAATTGCCTTCTCATGTTCTCATGCCTTTTCTCTGGTGTGATGGGAAGAGCTGAGAAAAAGAAGGCTGTTTGAGGACAATGCCATTCTAACTCACAATAAGTCCTAGCATTTTATACAACGTGTCCCAATCCTGCAAGAATCTGAAATAACCTCCCTACTGCAATGTGCCATTAGGTGTCTGGATACATTAAGGTGTCCAGAAGTCCCGCTGCTCTGGACTGGTGAAGTACAAATTTTTCACATCAGCTCTTGCTTTTGGCTTAAACAGCTGCAAAAAACCAGCTTCCCAACAGAATATTTTAGAGGGGATGCCTTTGCCTCTCACCTGCCTGCCATGTTTTTATATTCCACTTTGTTGATTCCCCATGTATGACTCTTCCGCTTCATAGGTCAGGCAGGCATCAGATGACTGTGCAGACTTCTTCTTCTGGAGTAATGATAATGAGCCCCAAGCCTTATTCTTTGTCCGGCGTTTCTACTCACGCACCAACAGCTTTGTGAAAATCGAGCCAGTGAAGGAGAAGCTCAGCTGTGGCCAGCAGAGAACGATCAAAGTTCACTATGTCCTGAACAGAGAGGGGTATAGGAATGCCACGCACACAAACTTCTACTATGTGGTAAGTGCTACCTCGACTCCCCAAACATCTCTTTTCTTTCACCTTCTTTTGAACACCATATAAGGCAGAAATATCCAGGCCAGACAGTGGCTACAGATCACAGCTTGAACTTGATGGCCTTTGAAGCCTCTCAGAACACTACTCAAAATCAATGATTTCATGGGGGAAGGGAGGAGGTGCTTTTGATCCTGTCTCATGAGTTTTTTTCTATGCCCAGGTGATGACAAAAGGGAAAATTATGCTCAGTGGCCAGAAGCAAGTCAGCATCTCTGGTGGTAAGTTCTAGGCCGTATTACTTACTTGTCTTTAGAGCATTGTTCTGAGCTTACATTAGTAAGTTTTGTAAGAAGGCATGAAAGCAGAGAACTGCAGCTAAATGAGGTACCAATTCTTAAACCCCATGTCATGACCTGTCACCACTCACAGTATCATTTGCTTTTGCTGCAGCATCTGGCCAATCCCCCATATCATAATCAAATTGATCTTGTTAGTTGAAAGATGAAAACTTTGTTGTGATCAAACACCAAGGAATGTAACCTTCTTCTGTTTTGTTTCTTGCCAAGGAGTATTTGCAGTTTCACAGTTATTCTGTGACATCCAAGACGTCACTGATTAGAAGACTAAAACTTTTTGAAGTTTGAAGTAATAAGTGTCCCATTTGACAGGGATATTTAGCAGTTAACTGCTTGGAATTCATTGTACTTTCAGAAGTCTCAAATACCCACAAATGACAATGATCCTACCAACCACAACAAACTGAACTTTGTTCTTTCATTGTTAAAAATATCTTTTCTTGCAGAACCTGGTCTATTTCCAGTCTTCAGTAGGTGGCTTAAGTAAGCCTCACTCCACATACGGGACTTGTTGTTTGGTATTTGCCATCTTTGGTCTTTCTCTAGGTATACATGCACTATGGCTGCACAGTATAGGTTCCGCTATGGTTTAGGGAGAGGCATCCCATTCATCAAAAGGCAGCAATGTCACATGATTTTCCCTTCATGAAATCAGCTTGAAGCCATGAGGTTTTTCCATATTATTGGGGGCTAATACTAAGGTGTGTAATAGTGTGTGACTCACCAAAACTTATGTGAAAGCTTAATTTCCTGACCCTGCTCTAGTAGTTGTCGTCCATGTAGATAAGAACTTCCTATTTCCTGCGTTAAGAGAGCTCTCCCTTAGCTCAGGAGATTGGCTTATCTCTTCTGGAGTAGGAGGTTCTGGGTTTGAGACCCAAAGGCAATGTTGTGCTCTTCTCGTAGCAATCATGCACAGATTTCCCTGTCCAACTTCTACTCATCTCAGACCCCTCTCCGCAAAGCACCCTGCTCTCAGCATCCTCCAGTTTGTATCTGTTGTCTTGCTGATGGGAGCTGTTCCTCAGCAGCTGCGAGATGAATATTCCAATATGAGGGAGCTGGCGGAGGAGCTTGCCAAGCCGCTCTCCATCCTTTATCAGCAGTCCTGGTCAATGGGGGAGGTCCCGGATGACTGGAAGTTAGCCAATGTGGCGCCCATCTACAAGAAGGGCCGGAAGGAGGATCCAGGGAACTACAGGCCAGTCAGCCTGACCTCGGTGCCCGGGAAGATCATGGAGTGGCTCATCTTGAGTGCGCTCACCAGGCAGGTGCAGGACAAGCTGGGGATCAGGCCCAGCCAGCATGGCTTCATGAAAGGCAGGTCCTGCCTGACCAACCTGATCTCCTTCTATGACCGGGTGACCCACCTAGTAGATGAGGGCAAGGCTGTGGATGTTGTCTACCTGGACTTTAGTAAGGCCTTTGACATGGTCTCCCACAGCATTCTCCTGGAGAAGCTGGCAGCTCACGGCTTGGATGGGCATACACTTTGCTGGGTAAGAAACTGGCTGGATGGCCGAGCCCAGAGAGTGGTGGTGAATGGAGTGAAATCCAGTTGGCGGCCGGTCACGAGCGGTGTTCCCCAGGGCTCGGTTCTGGGGCCGGTTTTGTTCAATGTTTTCATCAATGATCTGGATGAGGGGATTGAGTGCACCCTCAGCAAGTTTGCAGATGACACCAAGCTGGGTGGGAGTGTCGATCTGCTCGAGGGAAGGAAGGCCCTGCAGAGGGATCTGGATAGGCTGGATCGATGGGCCGAGGCCAACTGTATGAGGTTCAACAAGGCCAAGTGCCGGGTCCTGCACTTGGGTCACAACAACCCCATGCAACGCTACAGGCTTGGGGAGGAGTGGCTGGAAAGCTGCCCGGCAGAAAAGGACCTGGGGGTGCTGGTCGACAGCCGGCTGAACATGAGCCGGCAGTGTGCCCAGGTGGCCAAGAAGGCCAACGGCATCCTGGCTTGTATCAGGAATAGTGTGACCAGCAGGAGTAGGGAAGTGATCGTGCCCCTGTACTCGGCACTGGTGAGGCCGCACCTCGAGTACTGTGTTCAGTTTTGGGCCCCTCACTACAAGAAGGACATTGAGGTGCTGGAGCATGTCCAGAGAAGGGCAACGAAGCTGGTGAAGGGTCTAGAAAACAAGTCTTATGAGGAGTGCCTGAGGGTACTGGAGTTGTTTAGTCTGGAGAAGAGGAGGCTGAGGGGAGACCTTATCGCTCTCTACAACTACCTCAAAGGAGGTTGTAGTGAAGCGGGTGTTGGACTCTTCTCCCAAGAAACTAGAATAGGACGAGAGGAAATGGCCTCAAGTTGTGACAGGGGAGGTTTAGACTGGACATCAGGAAGAATTTCTTTACTGAAGGAGTGGTTAGGCATTGGAACAGGCTGCCCAGAGAGGTGGTGGAGTCGTCAACCCTGGAGGCATTCAAAAAAGGTGTAGTCGTGGCACTCCAGGGCCTGGTTTAGGAGTCATGGTGGTGTTAGTTGATGGTTGGACTTGATGATCTTAGAGGTCTTTTCCAACCTTAATGGTTCTATGATTCTATATCCAACTTCCCTGTTTTTAAAGGTGCCTGTAGGTTATGGATAAATATGTGGTCCTTCCACCAAAGCTGAGGTTTGTCTAATCTCTTTTGTTGCCTTCTCCTCCCTTGTTCCATGTTACTTCCATAGCTCCCAGAGGTACATTCTCCATCACACTAACTGTCACTGAGAAGCTTGCCCCCAGTGCCAGGCTGTTGCTCTACACAGTGCATCCTCGTGGGGAGATAGTGGCTGACAGCTCTTGGATACGCAGCGATGTATGCTTCAGAAACAAGGTGAAAACATTTGCTTTCTTATCAAGGGCTATATCAGCTGGCTGTTGGCTGAGAGAACATTTAGGGAATTACTTCATCAAGAGCCCTGAACTGGGGATGGCCTTTAGGAATAGAAAAGGTACAGATGTGCCTGGGAACATGAGGAGCTGTCCCTGGAATTGACATGTATGCTCGGACTCAAATTAAATTCTCAATGGAGTGGGGAGAGGGAGGTGATTAGGGGATTATAGAGGTTGTGGATTTTTACAGAAGAGGGATTCAGAAGGGCCATCTAGCGGTAGGAGCTTTGCCCCACAGAGAATAGACTGAATGCTGGTGAAAGGTGAGATTTAGATCTATGTGCCAAGCTGATTCTCCTAATTTCTGTGTGGTTGTCTTGGATTTATTAATTTCCAGCTCCAGCTCGAGTTCTCCGAGAAGCAGGGTCTCCCCGGCTCTAAAGTCAGTCTCCACCTTGAAGCTGCTGCCAACTCCTACTGTGCCCTGAGAGCTGTAGATCAGAGTGTCCTTCTTCTTCAGCCTGAGCGAGAGTTATCTGCTGAGAGCGTAAGCCACATCCCCAGTCCTGTGTTCTTTTGACCTAGGGACATCCAGAATGACATTCCAATTCCCACCTGTGATCTCTCTGCTGCTAGCTATATTTTTATTTTTCCCTTGGAAACAGACATCTCAGTGATTGAAAAAAGGTCTATGGCAGTTGTACACTTCAAAGACAGAAACTGATAGTGGAACATTTACTTCTGGAAAGCATGGAAGTGTAAGACATGTCCTAAGAATATGCCTAATGTAAATCCTTGAAAGCATAGTTCCTCCCTGGGGAGTCATTATGTCAAAATTGCATTTTATGACTCAAACAGGTCTTGGGCCCAGAACAAAAGTGGTAGATGTCAGCTAGTATCTTGTTGGACTCCAATCTCTTCTCTATATAACTCAGGAGTATGTCTCCATGCTCTGTGGTCAAGTTCACCCCACAAAGCCACTGCAGCTCAGAAGGAGGAGGGTAGAACCCAGTCCTTCTTGTGTATCACCAGCCAAATTGCTTATTCATCTCTAGGTAGGCATCACTAGGCAAACCCACCACAGTCTACGGGATTACTCAGGGGCCACCATAAGCTTTGAATATATGTGATTTTGCACCTGCCTGGGACCTTCCTTGTGTTTACACTGGTGGTTCTCACCTCCCAGGTGTATTACCAACTTCATGTGAGAGATTTATATGGCTATTACTACAATGGGCTCAACCTGGAAGATGACAAGCCAGAGGAGTGTACCCCAATCAAAACCACCTTTTTTGATGGCTTGTACTATGAACCTGTGAATGTCAGTCGTGACGGTGATGTCTACAGGATTTTCAGGGTATGTGCTCTGTGTGGTTCTTTAAGTGGGAGGTATTCCAGAAGAATTCATGCACATTAGCATTAAACTTTCTCAGATGGTGGTTCTTACTGCTAACAGAAGGCAGCTGAAGCCTGGAACTGCCTAAAGTCTCTGATCACCCAGTTTCTGCCTTCTCATCCCCACCTCTTACTCAGGAAGACAGAATCACTATTAGATATATTTGCTAGGATCCTGCCCATGCTTCAGTAGACATTTCCTAAGCAGGACCATGGCCTTGGCTCATGACCTCAGGCATTCCTAGTAAAGATCTGAGTCCGTGATGCAGACCACTTGTTTCCTGATACACTTGCTTCCACTGCCTGCTGGCCCCATGGGTTAAGACCTAACATAAGCCCCATCGTTACTGCTCTTCACAGAACACTGGGTGTCACTGCTCCATAAGAAAGACATAGAGGTTGGAGAGGAAGAGTTGTGACATTCAGGGTTTAAAGGGTGGCATGGGAGGAGGAAGGAGAGAGATGAGGTATGATAACCCAGGTGGGAGAAGTGGCATGCACTGGTAGCTAGTGCATGCCCTGAGTGACATGATTGATTCTTTCACATTCAGGATATGGGCCTGAAGGTTTTCACCAACTCTGTGCTACGGAAGCCAGTTCTGTGCAATGAAGACAAATCAGACATGGAAGATTACCCTGCCTATTTTGAACATGGTGGTGTCACCCTTGTGAATGGCTATGGCACAGGTAAAGGAAAGTTCATACTGTATCTCCAGTTCCAGCCTGCCTGGTCTTCAAAACTGTTGCCTGTATAAAATAATAGCCAGCATGTTGAGGTTTTTCAGGGGAATAGGTCTATGTGTCCCAGTTTGCCTCTAGTAATCTCTTTCTGACAGTCCTTGCAGTAGAGTCAATTCTCTCTCACTTGGGTATAGGGTGCATATAGAAAAGACAGGGAATACCAGGATGCTACTTCTTTCATAAACTGGTATTATTTTTTCAGGATTTTTCAGGTCAGAACCTTTCATCAAATCACAATTCAATTAAATATTTAAGGAAATGCCAGTGCAGAAAAATAATGGCAATTCCCAATGTTAAGAATTCACACTGCGCTTAGCATACTTAGCAAATAGTCTCCAAAGCACTTTGTAGATCAGCAAGAGTTATGATTATCTTTCTCCGAGTCAGATTGCTCAGCAAAAGAGCAAAAATAGCAGTCATAGGTTGCCACAAACGAAATTGCTATTCAACACTCGGAAAAGTTCTTCCCCATGAGAGCTGTGCTACACTGGAAGAGATTCTCCAGGAGGTTTTGGGATCTCTATTGCTGCAGGTTTTCAAAAGTGAGCTGGACAAGACCCTTGAGCAACATGATCTGACTTTGAAGTTAGTCCGACTTCAAGGAGATTGGACTAGAGAACTCCAGAGGTTCCTCCCAACCTAGATTTTTTTCAATGAGTCTGTGATTATATGATTCTAAGTCCAGCAAAATAAGAAAGTATTGTTATTTCCGTGATATGGCTAGGAAATATGAGGTATCTCCATACTAAAAGAGTTGTTGGACATCACATTTGAGTCCATGGCAAAACTGGAAAGAGGCCTTGGTTCCTCATATCAGACCTGTAGTTTGACTATACGAACAAAAGCAGTTTTCCAATGGACTGGATATTCAGCTCCAGTTTTAGCTACTGAAGAGGATAAAAATGATTGAGTTCTCAGGGAAGTTTGTAAAGCATTATAAGCTTTGGTGACAATACTGGCTACTGTTGCCCATTTGCAAATCAAAGAGTGCTAGTGGTAGAGGACGGGGAACGTGCCTTCTAACTGGATGATGAGGCATTTAAATACAAAATAAAGTGAAATGTCTTGTGAAATAGATAATTTTTCTAGTATTTTCCTGTGGGAAAAGAGAATAGATAAGAAACTGTTTCTTCTTGTACCCTATATCTGTTAGAATTTTCCTTTTTTATGTGAAAAAGAATGGAAAATTGCTCAAAAGGAATACTTAGTGTTCATTCATGGTGTTGAGCATGTCTGACAGCAGTTCAGATTCTTCTGGCCTAACCTCTCTAATATGATACTTTAACCATACACAATCTTCTAGATGAGTCAAGGATTCTTGCTGGGGGTGGTGTTAACACTGTTCGGAAATTCTTCCCTGAGACCTGGATTTGGGATCTGGTTCATACTGAGTGAGTATTTCTATCTTCACTTCTTACCTCTCGTGTGGATTTTTGAGTTGATACATATTGCTGAAATGAATTCTGGGAAGAAGCCATGGAACGTATGTCTGCTTTGTAGGTGCAGGTCTCCTTTTCCCATCTTGCTCAATGACCATTGAGCTCCCAACCTTGTACACAGTGTCAAATCTACTTGAACTGTGAATGACATCTGCTCTGTGCTCTGCCCCCCATCCTTCTGATGGGGAGAAAGAATAAGGGCTAAGAGCAAAATAAGAGCATTTGTTTAGGAGAGAGCAGGAGCAAAATTTGTTATTTTTCATCATATTTTTTAATTCAGCAGCAGAAAACTCAAGTTATTTTGTTTTTCTTTCTAGGCTATCATAGCAACTGCAATGAGAATATCTCCATCTTAACTATGCATCCAGGGGCTGTTCTAGAACATTAATCCAAATTTATTGGTTCTAATCTGTATGTTTGGGCTTTATGGTATTTAAACAAACGGTATTTCTAAATTTAAAAAGCTGAGTATTCTTCCAAGTGCTTTTTAACATGTAGTTCATCAGCACCTTCATCTTTACTTCCAGCTTTATAATATTTTTTTATATATGAAGAGGTATCTTGCAGAAAGTGAGATGAACACAGGAGTACTAACTCAAGGAGGGAGCCTATTCTATAATTTGGCTTGAAAATGCCAAAGATCATTCCTCATTCTGTTTTTCTTATTTTCCTCAGTTCCAGGGGAGAGGTCAATGTCTTTTACACCATTCCTGACACCATCACAGAATGGAAAGCCAGCGCTTTCTGCATGCAGGATGATGCTGGGTTTGGCATCTCCTCACCTGTTTCACTGACAGCATTCCAACCATTCTTTGTGGACCTCACGTTGCCATATTCTGTCATTCGAGGGGAAAAATTTAATTTAATAGCCAATGTCTTCAACTACCTTAACAAATGCATCCAGGTATATCAAGTTCCCTTTTACTTCCTATATGGCTTGTCTATTTCCCAGAGGTCCCAGCATTCTCCTGCATAATGCATCAGAAATCCAGAAATAAGTGTTTAACTTACGCCTGACACATTACTCTCTCACCCTCTCTCCCTGGACCTGCCCCTGCGTCATAACATTAGGAAAATACGGCCGATGATCACTGTGGCTGGTCCACAGAAGATAAGAACTTGCTCCTTATGCCTACATAATTTAGTTCTTCTTTTTGCTCCTGAAGGAGGAACTTGAGCAGAGGGTATGGGTACTGTGCTGTGCAAAACACAATACATACTGAGTATGTTGTATGTAGCAGTAACTCATAAGAAGACTTGACTAATAAGCACAGACACCTTGGTACACTTCTGTCAAAAACAGACACTAACAGCGGGCAGAAAAGAGACAGGTTTGCCACTTCCTCGGAGAAATGCCCCAGCCTTCTCTCCTGGTACCATCCCACAGATTCAGATGAGAAATAGCTTCTCCAGCAAGTCTCCCTTGCCCTGCAGCCTGACTTTAGGGGCAGCCTACTTCATTTGTAATCTTGCTCCTTCTTTGTCTCAGATCAGTGCCATACTGGCAAAGTCGAGTGACTACAAGGCAGAAATCCTTTCACCAGAGGGCAACACAGCAAGGGTGTGTGCCAATGAAAGAAAAACCTATATTTGGGCTGTTAGCCCCCACAAACTCGGTAAGTTTGTCTTTTCGTCACCTTGATATATCCCTGTTTGATCTTTCTACCTCTGTCACTCCCACCCTGTAGTGCAGCATCAATAATCCACAGGCAGGCATTTCTGTACAGCTCCATTAATTGCTCCACAAATTTAGCATTGGACTTCTGCTAAAGTTCCCTTAGACACACTGAATGAGCAGTGAATTGTTCTGGTGTTTCATCTTTTCCGATTTTAGTAGTCCATTTCCTGTCCCTTTTAGGAAGAACTCTTCACTCGTCACATTATGTATGAGATACTGGCAGGATTTCATGTGCCTATGATCTTTCAGCTGGCAGTTTTGCACTTAACCAACTGTATTCAGTAAGAATAAAATTTGTTAATAATTTGGACTGGATTCTCAACAGACAAAGAGGACATTGCTCCTGCCCAATTTTACAGCTGTGTTAATTCACACTGCCTTCAAATCAACATTGTTTTTTAAAAAAAGCAATCACAATGGCTTGCATGTGTAAGTGCCCCAAAAGTTGATGTACAAAAAACTTTTAATTAGCAAAGATTCTTCTCAAAATGAACCACAGACAGACCTTCTCTTTAAAAGGTTGTTTCTAAAACCCTATAGTCAGTATGACTGATTTCCTTCAAATTCACTGAGAAAGATGCAAAGTTATAGTGAGATGAAAACTGGATATGCAGTGAAATAACACTGCAGAGCTGAAAAAAAGAAAGCTGCTGGCTCTCCTTGGTAACTCTGATAATAATGCATTTTGTTCCAAGTAAAAAACTCTTTTGGATTTCCAGTTTGCAATGATTGCAGGGCTGACGAGAGCAATGCCTGCAAAGCTGCTCACTTCAGGGTTGCTCCTCAGTGCTGCAGCAGTACTGAGGCTGCTCCTCAGTGTTGTCCCTCCGTTAACAAATTCCATCTGAAGGAAAGAGGCAGCAGAGCTATAACTATTGCAACACTGCCCTAGGCCAGAGAAAACTCAGCACAAGGCTATGAAGAAGCGGAAACTGATAGTACTGTCAGTTTTTTGGCCAGGATCACCCCTATTTTGTTCCTCATGCTAGGGCCTCAGGCAACCACTCCTTGCCACTAGCAGACAGATATGGACCTTTCATGAAATTTGTTTCTACCGAGCTGCCTTCAGAGAGAATACGTTTCTCAGCAGTCCATCAGCCTAGAAGAGGCAGTGAAAACCAGGGGTAACTGTAGACATTGAAGATAACTTTCTTTTCTTGGGCTGGTGGGTGGCTTTCCAGGTGAGGTGAAATTCACAGTTACTGCTGAGGCCAAACTGAGTACCAGAGGTACTGAAAACAGCACATCCCCAGAAGAGGAGACAATTCGCAGGGACACCCTGATTCAAACCCTACTTGTTGAGGTACGGTAGGAAATCTTCACGTGCTTTCTGGTTTGTGGAAACTACAATTCCTACAGCTGTGGGTTAGAAGCAGTTAGCTAGTGTGAGGGGGCAAGGCAGCTGACACAGATGGAGCTGTGCACAGTAGGCTTCTCCATGTGACAACGAGAGCATACATCACAACAATCAGTGGCATCCACTGTCCTCCTGCTACTGTGTCCTTCCAGGGACCACGAGCATACATGCCCTGACACCCCACGGATGTCAGTAGAGATGTAGCCAGAAGGGAGGAGATTCCATACCTTACCTATAAGTGCCTTTAGCCTGTGACTCTAATACTGGGGAGGGGGGTGGAGGGCAGATATAAAACGATTTATCTTGAGCATCATAAAGCAGCAGCCACATAGGAATAGTTGGACAGAGTCTCTCTCAGAGGCTGGAAATGTCTATTTTATAACTGCTTTCTAAGAAGAAACGTGCCCTGGACAGGGTGTTGGGTAAAAGAAAGAGGGAGCCATGGACGAAGAGATATTCTAGTGGAGATAACGTAGGACTGGGTACAAGGGGTGCACTGTCTGGATAGCCACATCCACATACTGTTTTACACCGTTAAATTGTGATGGTTTCATGGTGATGTTCTACACTTTTCTTCCTCTTCCTGACCACTTCACTGCAATCAAACAGCCTGAAGGTATTAAAAAAGAATTGACTCAGAGCTCCCTCGTCTGTACAAAAGGTAAGGCAATTTCATTCATTCATTCTAGGGAGTCAGTGGAACTGCTTCACTGTCTTGTAGGTTTTGTCCTACAAAACCAGAGGCCCTTCCAGGGGAGGAAAGAGGGTCTCAGGGTCAAGGTGCTGGGCTAGAGTTCAGGATTTTCAGAGATACCTTCGACTCATTGGGCAAGCCTCTGCAGCATTTTCTTTACCCAGACTGCAGATTGTAGCAGTCACTGTAGTAATGCTTAGAAAGTGAAGACTTCTGGAAAAAAGATGATTTTAACAATTCTTGTTACATTTTCTCATCAGGCATGACGATTTCTGAACCAGTGTCTCTCAGCCTGCCAAGAAACCTAGTGCAGGGATCAGCCAGAGCTTATTTTTCTGTCATTGGTAAGTTTAGTACTTGGAATAAAAACAAAAGTAAATGGCATTTCTCTTGTGCTGCACCAGGTGCCATCATGTATACATGTGCCAAACTAATGTAAAGTTCAGGAAATACTTAATCTTGATTTTAGAGGAAACGTTTCCTACTTTGCAAAATGGCACTGAAAGACAAAAGTTGCTCGGAATTGGTAAAATAGTCAAATTATTTCAACTTATATTGCATTTCAGATTATAACTGCATTAGCATATCCTGTTCTGTATAGTAAACCAGTTAATTCAGCTGAAAAGTAAGACAAGGCAGACTTCTTTGAAAAAAAAAAAATTTGATTTCTTGGAAAGAAGACTTCAGAACTTTGCTGACTGCATAATTTCAAATTTATGCTTTTGCATATTTAAAAACATTTGTCAGTCAATAAGTTCCCATAGAATAAGACTTTCAGGTCCCAATCAACTCTACTAATCTTAAAGTCATTATTAAGACTGACAGTTCTCTTCAGCGAAAATTTTTTGACGTTCTGAACTCAGATTGCTTTCTAAACACAGTTGTTTTGCATGCCTGGGTCAGTGTGAGGTGTGCTGATACTGTGCAATACAGACTCTGTAGCCCATCAGCATCACGCCCCACACATCATTCTCACATGTACACACAAAACAGGAAGCAGGTTGTAAAGGGCAGGGAACTCTAACCCTTCTAAGGGTTCATTGCTGTTTCTCAGAACCCATGCCAGCCAGTATTGGTGCTCAGTTTTTTCTCAAATTCCCGGTTTCTCCCAGATGTCCAGCATCAAAATAAAAAATAAAAAATGGGGGCATTTCAGCTTTTCTTCTAGGCTGTGTCTTTGGTTACTGTGATTACTCTATATTGGTCATTGCCCTTGGGTTCATAATAAGGTAATATAAAGCAACGTGTAATAAAAACATGTTTGAACTGAACTGACCTCTTATATCTTTCATTCTTCAGGAGACATTTTGGGTACAGCCCTGAGGAACATGGAGAACCTCCTCCATATGCCTTATGGCTGTGGAGAACAGAACATGGCCTTGTTCACACCCAACATCTATGCCCTGGATTATCTGAATAAGACTGGGCAGCTGACTGAAGAGATTAGAGTCAAGGGTACTGGATATTTATCCACAGGTGAGAGGCTTTCAGATTCTTCCATCTAATATTGTGATTGTGTGCATTGAACTCTAAAATTCTACCTGGTGAACACTGAATTCTAGCACCACGTTTATTGCATAGGAGCAATAAACAACGCTAACAAACGTGCTAACAAAAAAGGCAATGACGGCACCCCAAGAAGCATGTCATACTTCCAGGGGCAAAAGCAGTTAGAATTCATAGTGGCTGACATTATTCACCAGACATACATTACTTAATATTATTAATATATTACCTAATATTACATCCAAAAGTCTTACTGCTTAAGTTGAATAAAAAACAGAACTAGTCCTTTTCTGTGGTTAGAAAATATGTCTTCTTTATTGTGTTTTCAGGGTACCAAAAACAGCTATCATACAAACACCAGGATGGATCCTACAGCTCCTTTGGGACACGAGATAAGGAAGGGAGTGTGTGGTACGTGATGACACTTTCTGTTTCCCTAGTGCAGGATCTTTAGGCTTTGAAAAATGATCGGAGTATTAAGTGATTCTTATTTTTAATAGACTAAATGGACATAGCTCAATTAATTTGAATCCCCGAGTAAAGGAGAGACTAATAAACTGGAGAGAGTGCAACAAAAGGATGATAACATGATTGGGGGCTGGAGTACGTAATGTTCAAGGGGAGGCTGAAGAAACTGTGTTTGTTCAGCCTGTAGAACAGGAGGCTAATGGGGAGCCTAGGTAAAGCTTTCCACTACCTAGATGGGGACTGTAGAAAAGACAGAGTCAGACTCTTGTCAGGGGTGCACAGAGTAAAGACAGGATTTTGTCCTTACTCAAGTTGCAACAGGGAAAACTCCAACTGGGTAGAAGGAAAAAAAAATCTTCCCCAGGAGAAGGCTGCAGCACTGAGACAAGTGCCCAGAGAGGATGTGGATATCTCTATCCCTGGAGATTTTCACAACATGATCGGACAAGAGACTGAGCAACCTGACTCAGCTTTGAAGTTGGCCCTAGTTTAAGCAGATGGTTCGACTGGAGACTTCCAGAGGTCCCTTCCCATCTAGTTCATTTCATAATTCAAAATTACTATCTTCAAGCATCAAGCTCTGTCTATACTTTACCCCTGCTCTGAAAGAATGGTTTCAGCACAGTAATGGAGAAACCCCAGGTCAGTTTTTAATATCAGGATTTTAACTATTTTATTTATTTAAAACTTGCAAAACACTTATTTCTTTCACCTCAGACATTAT
Source organism: Fregata magnificens (assembly GCA_013389945.1). Lineage (NCBI taxonomy): Eukaryota > Metazoa > Chordata > Aves > Suliformes > Fregatidae > Fregata > Fregata magnificens. The sequence goes on along the minus strand of WAAD01034503.1, from coordinate 27,547 downwards.
GGAGTTCATTTTATGTCATTTTCTATGCATATCCCATTGCTAGTAAACCTTCTTGGTCTTGTTCATGCCTTACCTGTTTTCTGTTTCTGGTTCACCTGCAGGCTCTCTGCCTTTGTGTACAAGTCATTTGCACAAGCCAGACGCTACATCTACATTGACAACAATGTCCAGTCTCAAACTTTGATCTGGCTGTCAAGCAAGCAGAAGTCAGATGGCTGCTTTGAAAATACTGGGTCACATTTCAACAATGCTTTGAAGGTAACTGAGACAAGTATAGTCCCAAACTTCCAGTCCTGGCATTGGGATTGATTTGGATCATTTCTGCCAGACACAAGCTTATCACCACACCCTTACTCTTCCTAGTACTGTTCTCATGTCTCTCATATACAAGCAGGGAATTATTCTTATGTCTGCTATTGATGATGAGGTAGAAACAAGTAGAACTTTCTGAGTCAGAAGTCTCAGGTTTTATTTTTCACCACTGCATTATGTGTTTAGCCACAGGCTATAAAGTGCTTTATTGCATATGTGCAAAAGCCAAGAAAATGTATGAAATAATTTTGGCTTTATCCTGAGTGAACTTGATCTTTCTTGTTCCTGTGCACACAGGGAGACAGAAATTACTTCTGATCTCAAATCTAACTGGTATCTGAACTATGAATGAATTCCTATTTTGTTTCTTTCTAGGACATCTGTACTGATCTGTTCTTTGCTTGTGTTTTCTTCAGGGTGGAGAAGAAAGTGAATACTCACTCACAGCCTACGTTGTGGCAGCGTTGCTGGAAGCTGGACACTCTGCTGCAGTGGGTATTTGATACTGTTATGCTCTATTAGTCTGGTCAGCCATTTGTCAAACAGTGCACAAGTCATAGTCCTCACATCCATATTCTTTCACAATGTGGTAAATACTGATTGTAGGACAGGAGGGTCAGCTGAGGAAACCTGTTTCCAGAACCCCGCAGTTGCCATAAGTATTTGATGAGTGCTACAAATCAGTTATGTATCCAGTTCCTATGGATTAATTTGAAAAATCCCTGAGGAATCCAGTTGTGTTAAACAATGGTAGTCTATGTAAGTGCAAAATCCAGACTGAATTTACCCACTCCATTCAGAGTCCAGCTTGGAATTTCCTCTGAATTTGCCCAGTCCAAAGTTCAAGCTATCCAAATCTTCAGTCTTACAAACTCTCTGTGTGCTTCTCTCTCTATGGATCTCACAGATCCAAGCTGTGTTTCCATTTTCCTATGTCATTGTTAATAATGGAAAGAAACGATGAGCTGCTGGTTGGAATACCTGCTAGGCACGGGGGAATGAGGGCCGAGTTCTGTTCTCTGTAATACAGTTCCTGCATATCCTTGAGACCCTGTTTTTTTGATGATTTTTTGTTCTTTGTAAAATGGGGAAGCTGAAAGTTGTTCCCAATCTGACAAATATGTTCTAGGCATGCTGAGTTTTGCAGCTCCCTCAGATACTATGGTATGGGGCATCATTTAAGTACCTGAGACCCGCAGGATAAAAACATTGTGCAGAATCAAGTAGTTCTTCAGCAACACGAATTTAGTTCCTAATATCTTCATAAGCAGCTCCAAAACCTGGTGCCACATCTGTAAGTGAAGCTGCATAGACAGGACATGGTTAGTAGCGTGCTGGTGATGTATGAGATGAAGTAGAGCTCACAGAGATAGTCTGTAAGGCTAAAAGGGCTGAACAGTTATCTTGATAGCTATAGCTAGCAAATGAGTAATAACATCCATCTGAGAGAGTCTGCTTCATCATGAGGTCTCAATACACTTTACGTAGTTCTGTAGAAATGATCCACATTTTAGAGCTAAAGCAACCAAGGGATAAAAGATTCACCTGCATAAGGTCATCTCGCAAGTCAGGAAAAGAACCAGTGCTCTGCTAGTCCGGCCATGCTGCCTCTAAATAAATCCAGAAAGAAGGCGACACCACTGGAAGTGCATTTTTTACAGGATACACACTGTAGGCCCTTAAACATGCCATGGATCATATATCTTTTTAGCATGAAGGGTCAGTAATGGCAGCTTAAGCAGTGATGGAAGTATTTAAAGAGAAGCTGAGACACAAATCCAAGTACCTGACAACCCTACTATGTTTTGCATTACTAGCATCCTGTCATTCAGAGTGGCATGAACTGTTTGGAGACTGCATTTGGCAATGGGGTCCACAACCTGTATAACCAGGCCCTGTTTGCCTATGTTTATGGCTTAGCTGACAAAGAGAAAAGACGCCAGTTCTTCCTTGACAAGCTGGACAAGAGAGCTACCAGAGATGGTAAGTTCAGTATGGCCATGATACAGGCAATACAGCCAATGGCATGGCCTGTGGTATGGTGTAAGCTATTCTGATGCACAGTTTTCTCATTCATGCTGCTCCCTTCCCATTTCATGCCTGCAATACTACTGAATTTACCTCTGTGAACTTCTCTGTCTGTCTCTTTTGGCTTCACAAAAGATCGAGCTGTGGCCTGATTTTCTTAGAATTACGAAATAATGTAGGTGGGGAGAGACCCCTGGAAGTCTCAGTCCAAGCTAGTGGAAGATTGTACCTAGTTTCCCCATTAGCCTCCTCTTCTACATGTTGAAAAAACCCAGTTCCCTTAACTATGTCATGTGCTCCAGGCTGCAACTGCCTTAGCAGCCTTCTGCTGCACTGCCTCCACTTCAACCCCTCTTTGACTTATACAGCCCCCTTTTATTAATTCCTTTTCCATCCCTTCCTGTTTTCTTTTCCATCATGGAACTAAAACTTATCCAGTTCAGGACACTGATGGCTGAAAAACCTTTTTGGTAAAGGCAGAGAGAGGCATTGTATGCCTATCTCCCACACGATACTGTAGTGAATTAAGCAGCAAGTAATTTTTCCATGCTTTTTACACCCCACTTTTCTGTTTTCAGGTGGTTCAGTTTATTGGCAGAGAGAAAATAAGCCACCAGCAGAACATTTCCCTGACTTCTATCCCCGTGCCCCTTCTGCTGAGATTGAAATGACCAGCTACGTGCTCCTGGCTTTGCTCAACAAAGCCAAACTCACTCCAGAAGACTTATCTTACATTGCTCGCATTGTGCACTGGCTTGTCAAACAGCAGAACCCGTATGGCGGCTTCTCCTCCAGCCAGGTAACAACTGGGTGTGGTAAAAAGAAAGCTTCTGGGAGCAGTCCAGCCTGCAAGCTGGATCTCGATAGTACAACATATCTTCCTGACTGCATATTCGTTTGAATAATATTTGATAAATGGGGCTTGCATAAGTCTCCTTGTCAGGGCACATCATGCTCTTCACAGGCAGCTTCATACATATTTTAGTTTTAGGAAATGGAAATTTACCTGAGTTTCAAGTTAGCAGTAGACAGCAGTCACTGTTGACACAGCATTGTCCCAGATTTTCTGGGATAATTCAAATCTATTGCCCAAGAACTTGTATCTTGTCTCCTTAGCTCTTTGCAAAGTCCCCCTCCATTTATGAGCACTGACAAAGTGTCAGGGAAATAGGAGCTGTGCTAACCTCTTGCATCTTCTTACAGCTGGGTATCTATCTAATTAGGGATCATATTGTTCTTTTCAGGACACTGTTGTTGCTCTCCAAGCTTTAGCCCAGTATGGATACCTCACCTTCTCTAAAAAAAGTCTTAACACAGTCAAAGTCAACTTCATGGAGTCCCCCAGTAAGACTTTCCAGGTGAATGACAAGAACCGCTTTTTACTGCAGCAGGCTTCCTTACCCACTATTCCAGGGAATTACAGTGTGGAAGTGAAAGGCACTGGCTGTGTCTATCTGCAGGTAAGCAAGCTGGAAACTCAGCACCACCCCTCTGAGAACTAAGCAGGTGGTCCTTCGTACCTCATTCCCCTCCATACCTCATGCCAAAGCCTCAAAAGCCTGTAAGTCTGCGACCGTCTCACACTTCCCATCTCTTTTAGACCACCCTGAGATACAACATCCATTTGCCAAAAAAAGTTGCAGGATTTTCTCTCTCTGTACGGCTGGCCAATGTATCCTGCACAAGCGACTTCCTGCCAAAGTTTGACCTTGTCCTCTCCGCCAGGTAACTTCTTCTTATTGACCTACCCCCTTGCATTCACAGTTTGGTAAAGCATCCAAGGAAGGATTTAAGTACAGGCAGTTAACTGCTACTGTGCAGCTGCAGGGAGACAAACAGGATCATTGGGAGCTGAAAATGTTATTCATTGGACTCCTCTCCAGTTAGTTAGTCTCCGGACTAACAGAATTTTTCTCATTTAGTTACACAGGAAACCGCAAAGTCTCCAACATGGCTATTATTGACGTGAAGATGCTCTCAGGTTTTGTTCCTGTAAGATCTTCCCTGAAAAAGGTAAAGAATGGGAGCAAAGTGGATGGTAAACCCTGAAAACATAGGAAGTTGATAGTCTCTGATTAGCAAATTGGAGCCCCACGGGAGTTCTGCAAAGTCCCCAGGCATAGCCTTCTGTCATATACTCTGTGTCTCAGACTTGTAGCTGTTCATCTGTTGAAGGCACATCTGTTAGGAGTTGCCAAATCCAGTAGCCCAACAGAGGTGAGACTGCTGCAGCTTCATATCCCCAGGTCCAGCCAACAGTAAGGCCGAGTGTGTATTCCCAATAGACAGACATGCACACTATACGTATATACATATATACACATATACATATATACATATATGCATGGCTAGCCACACAAATCAACAGAGACAGCAAAGACAGCACTTACACAAACACAGATAGCACAAATGGCCTTTTCCTGTTCCCCTTTCTGGCTGATCAGACTGAAAGCTCATTTGTGGAAAAGATAAATAAATGTGTGTGTGTGTGTGTATATATATGTATACACATGCACATATGCAAATACACGACGTGGATCCCTCTGGTAGCTGACTCCAGACACGCAGTCTGCCCAGTAGTAGCTGCCCCTGGATCCTTGTTCTACCCAGGCGCTGGCACCTGGACATATGTGCCCTCGAGGCTGCAGCCCCACCCCAGTGGCTGGAACTGAGCCCCCCAGCACCCACACATATGCAAAGTGGGTACCGCCAGTAACCAGCCTTAGACATGCAGCAGTTTTCTAAAACTTTTTTAAACTTTTGGTTTTTAAAATACACAATGCACTAGAAAGTGAGTCAGCTTGAGCTGCAGAAATGGTCGTGTAATTGTGAATTCTTATTGAAATAAGAGCACTCTTAATGATAAAAGTCACACACAGCAAAGCTGACTAGTAAAACTTGTTTTCATTGAGAGTAGTTTGCACTCGTCACGTTATGGAAATACTCAACTTGCATTTCTTATTTTGGCCACGAGATGTCAGGGTGGCACAACAGGAGCGTGGGAGCCAGTTTAAACGCATCTTTCTATCGAGTAGTTATTTGTAAGCCTCCTTGGCAAGTCTCCTATGTTAACATTGCTATAATTTGCTTTATTTAAAGCTTCAGTACCAGAATTCTGTTGTGGATCACGTAGACATCAAGAACAACCACATTCTCTTCTACCTTCAGAAGGTAAGTTTGGGAGGTTTCTTTTTTGTTTTATTAAATTGGAAGTTTAAAACAGATAAAAGAATAATCTCATTAATAGCAGATTAGCAATACGCATGTCTTAAAGATGTAAAAGGACTTCACTCAGTCCAACATCAAATATATATACACACAGTAAGTGTAGTCTACAGTGAAGAGATGGGTATTTGTTATTCATTTTTGTGAAGCATGCTGTATGATTAAACAGCATTTCACAAACATAGCTAAGTTGCATTCCATATTGAAAAAGTTCCCAGTCTACATAATATTCTTCAGCCTCTAAGTGATGCTTCATATCAGTTGATCTGAGAGTGTTTTACAGGGAGTCGGTGTCATCCCTTCCCTTTTAGAGAGATTTCTGTATGAAAAGAATAGCCCTCCCACATCAATGGCATCAATAAAGGGAATGAGGGTGGAGAAAGATGAAAATCATAACACAAAGGATCTTAAAATACCAAGAAGGGAAGGAGAGAGGAAGCAAAAATAAATAGTAATAATATCTACTTCTCAAACACTAATTTTTATTAGTTGGTCTCCAAGGATGTAATAAGGAAGATTGGGGTCAGTATTCTGAATTCACAGAGAAACTGAAATGTTGAGATGTGAAAAGTTTACCCAGCAGAGCACCAGTGATGCAGAAAATTCTCCAGAGCCCCTGTCCATGGCTCCATTCCTGTAAAGAGATCAGCAAGATAAAAACAAGGACAAAGGGAGAAGAGAGCAGGGGCACAGTCTCAGGCACACAGGAGAAAGCTTGAAGCTGAGGAAGATGAGCAAGGAGGAAAGTTTGGGCCATTTGGCTGCAAGAGTGTGGAATGAGGAACAGAACCACAGAGGAGGATAGGGATCTTGAGTTCAATGTGTTTGAAGATAGAAAAGTGGGGAGAAGATTCATAGGGATGCTGAAGGTGATTTTAGCTGGGAAAAGGCAAGGAAAGGAACTAACAGCAACTTTCAGAGAGAGGATGAATGTCGATGTGCTGAAAGCCGCAGTAACCAGGGAATGGTTGGGGTAATTGGCAAAGGAAATATGAAGAGGAAGAAAGAAAAGAGCACACAATTTTAGCAACAAAACATATTTAGCAACAGCTTTTAAACAATTATCTGATTTGACATCAAGTTTACAATCTGGAAAGAATTGTAGAATGGCACTTTGTCACGCAGTCTGACCCAGAAATGCATCTGTTCAATCTTAGCCTCAGGGGTAGATACCAAAAGAAAAAGTCTGATGCATTTTCTTGTCTTGTCATTTCCAGGTCTCCAGGAAGGAAATCAGCTTCTCCTTCAGTGTGGAGCAAAGCCTGCCTGTCTCAGATATCAAACCAGTGTCAGTACATATGTACGATTACTACGAAACAGGTAGGTGACCTCAGTAGGCTGGAGCAAAACCTGTAAAATCAGAGTATTGATCTCGGCATTTACAAGGTGCGAACAGTGGATTTCCCCTTGCTCTCTCTGTGCAAGCTTCTCTTCACTTTTCTGCATTTGCTGCCTTTGTTTCTCAGGAGAGACAAATGGAGAGCAAGCTAGCAATTCTGCTGCTTTTGATTACTAGACTGCAAAGGGTTTGCAGAAGCATAGACAGTTTCTGCCCCCCTGTCTTTTCATTTCTTGCTTCATATTCATTATACTACATAAAGCAGATTAGAAAGTTATATGCCAGGAGTTGCTTTCTTACGAACTACATACAGAAAGAAGCGTGGTTCCCCTTTCTTTCTACAGTTTGAACATTATGTTTAAAATCAGTAACTCAAAGGCAGCAGTGTTCCTGACTTCCCTGGTCTGGCTTATCTCATATTTTTGCTTTATATTGCCGTAGTAGGCTGCAGTCAAAGAACTGTTCTTTAGTGGAATTTAAATACTTAAGTAGGAATGACAGTCCCACTGAACCCAACAGAAGTTTAAGCACCTAACTAGAAAATTAAGTGCCTGATCACCTTTCTCAATCTGGCTTCAAGAAACTAAAATTGCATCAGGCATTACCCAGTTGTGGAATTTATGTTATCAAAACTGTGGCTCAGGTTCCCCCCTGCTTTTCTCAAGCTTGGCACAACCTTTGGGAACTGCATCCTAACAGGTGAGCAGCAGTATCCAGATAATTGACCCTGGAGTGCATGTTCTGCCACCTGATCGACATCCTGCACGGTCGCAGCAATGATATGTCCTGACAAACATGGGCGGAAGATTGCATTGGGCTCTGACCGTGTACCCCTGCAACTGGGTGCCTTGACAACTGGAAGACTACCACAAAATCTATCAGATGTTTTCTGGTTCATAATGTGTTAATCACAGGTGCACATGGACTGGGGTCAGAATGATTTCTCACTCTCATGCAAATGTCATCTTCCTTTCTTCTTTCCAGATGAATATGCCCTTGCAGAATACAAAACACCCTGCTCCCCACCTTCCAACTGAAATCAGATATGTGCCAGAAAAGGTAATGGTTCAGAAGGTATCAGGCAAGCATTTGTAGAGGAAGAAGAGGATACGAGACTTGGTTGTTTCTGGGAGGGCAATGACAAGCACGTAGAAGAATGAGGAATAAGCAAATCCCAAATTCCAGTAGATCAGAATGACCCATTCTGGCCCACACTTCAAAAGAGCTTGGGGTCACTGTGGATCAGAAATTCCAGATAAAGTGCTTTTCCTTACAAGGGAGATACTGTGCAATTGTTAACCCTGACCATCCATCTTTCTGGAAACTCATGACATATATTCCAGTGGGAGCTTTATATAAAGGTAAACTCCTGAAATGTGTATTCTTGGCCACAGATTCCTCTTAAGAAATCCAAGATTAGGAGAATAATCTGCTGCTGCTGCTGCTTCTGTAGATTTTATTTGGTTTGGTCTTTCCATTTATCCTGAAGGAAGATTCTGAAGAAATTACTTTGGTCGTCACCTTTTTCAACGATTGAGCTGAATCATTTACAGATGTCAGAATTCTAGTCACAGGAAGACAACTTTTATGCAGGTTTTGCCTCTATTTAGAAAGAAAGTTTTTCTTCAGATTAACATCTCATATTTTACTGCTCTTTGTAATAAAACCTTCTGATTGGCAATGCTATTTGTCCCAGTCTCCACTCCTTGTTGTATCTAGAACTGGGTGCTGTAAGGTGTTTCATAAGCTAAAAAATTCATACCTTGGACAGGTCAATCAATGACAATGACATCCTGACATCAGTGACATCTTGTGGCACAGACAGGATCGGGGCCCTGGCCTATGTGATGGAACACATAGATGACACATGACGGACAATAATGTGTCGCTTGTCCCTGATCAACGAAAGCACAACACTAGGGACTATCTATGCTGAACTTCCAGCCACATTGTGTGAAGCAATATTTTTCTGCAGGGGGTTTTCTCCTCTGAGTCACTCATTAACATATGCATATGTACACATAGCTACTGACAAGGAGCCTACTCATCAATCTGTTATTCTCAGTACAGGTATTTCTTGGCTTGTTGCTCAGAGTTTTCTGCAAGTTCAGACATGCAGTAGGGTTCCTGTGCTCCAGTATGAGTTGGGTTATTACAGCTGTCTTTGGTTTCGTCAAATACAATACCCTTTATTACAAACCTTGCCACCTCTGTGAGTGAAAGGATTGTGGGATGCAAAAACAGTCACTGATCTTGTCTTGGACAGTCCTTGTGAACCAACCTCTGCTCAGGCACCTGCATGGATAAAAGCCAAAGGCAGGAGGCTGGAACTTCATAGAGAAGAGAAGCTTTTTCCAGAGAAGCTACTGATGGGACCCCAGTCCTCTGGGACCCCAAATCGCATTGCAGTTAAGCCAGCCTAACAGGTAGGTGTTGCTGAACAGCATAGTCTTGGTCCTGCTCACCTTTTTCTGCCTTTGCTCCCATCCCTGCTCTCCTGACCCTTAGAGTGGTGCTCAACTTGACCCCACAGAGAGCAGGTCAGAGATAGGGACCCAACTCAAAACTGACAAGACTTAGGGGGAAAAAGTATGTTTCTTCCTTCTATCTGCTTGAACAGGCTTACCATGGGGTCAGAGAAGCAGTAGGAAGCAGGCAGGAAAAAATGCAGTCCCTTTCAGCAAGGCATGGACGCAGCTCAGCTACATCAAGAGAGCTATGCTGCAAATCTTGGGAGCTTTTTCAGAAAGCTGAGCAGGCAGTGTGTCAGCACTCCACCTCCTACCCCTACTTACCTTCTTACAGCACAGCCCTGCCTCTGTGTGTGCTTAGTGGCTGCTGCTTAGGGTCACAACTGTGGTCTCCAGTTTGACTTCTTGTAACAAGTCTTGGGTCTCTCCCTCTCTCCATCCAAAACCCCAGCAACAGGATAAGTCTTCCTTTCCATTGCTATAATTTGCCTGCTTGTGTTTATGGACCTAAAGACAATGTCCTGACCCAGCCTAACAAAGCCGGAGAGCTCTGGTCTCTGACTGCTCAGATCACAAAGGTGGTAATGGGAGTGTGTCTTACCTAACCTGTGACAGCCTTGGTTCCTGAATACCAGGTACTATCTAGAATAGAGAAATATTCTGAACTGTGGCATTTCTAGTCATATGAAAGTCCCTCCTTTACTTCTTGGAAATCCATTTCTATTTCCTCACATGTCCTATGACGTTGTAGTTGTACACAATTAGGCTGTGCTCTGAAGACGTGAAGCACATAAAAATAACCCAGCCTACCAAACAATTAAACATCTCTCCCCGCAATGTCCCAGTATCTGCTGGGTCTCAAATTTCAGCCTTTTCCACAATCTTCTCTGTGAAGATGCTTTCATACACTGAGGCCAAAGAATAGCTCTGGGCATGTCCTAGCTGTCTCTGCTTGGTCGTGCATCAACATATGCAGACAAATCCAAATCCTTCTGCCCAAATCTGGGTTGGGAAGACATGAACAAGCTGAAATCTGGAGGTTAACTGGCCTATTTAGACATGTCCATAGTCTTCTTCACCACCAGCTACTATTTGACTCTTGCGTCAAATCACCCACAAACTCAGGTCTTCTGTCCAAAAAGACAGGGGACTTCACAAATAGTTTCTATCACAGACAAACACCCTTACCACTGGATAGCTAGCCCAATGGAGGCACAAGTACATATAACAACCCCCAGACGTCTCCTCCTAGGGTCTTCCTGCCTTTCATGTGCATTTGGAGAAGGCCTGAGATAGGGGAAGGGTTTCCGCAGATCTGCTAGCAGGAGTGTGTTCAGCTTGAGAGTGGCACTGGGATCAAGGCAAAAAAGCAGACTTCAGCAACACAGCAACACCAGGACCTAGGAAACCTTGGGAAGCAGCTGGACAGTTGCTCTAAACAACTAAGGAATTGGGCATAGGACCCTAAGGCTCTCTGTGAATTTAGATCCTGGCTGATGTGAGCTAAGTGCCTTAACACCCTCGAGAACCTGAGCCCATGCTCTGACATCTCTCTCAGCTTTCTAAATACACCACCTGGTGTTTGAAAGCATTAGGCGCATAGTAGCTTTTCATGTGGTAGCACTGTGCATGCAGGTGAGCCTGAAGGGGCACTTTGATGCATAAAACAACATTTCTGAGCACGTCATGCCATCAATATTTTTAGGTACTCCCCTTAGGATTGACAGAAATATGGGAACGGAGCTCTCTGCTTTCTTTGGGTTGAATTTAAGCTTTGCTTTATTGAGGGACAGGAGCAGTTTCTTCCCTGACAATTCTGGTGGAATTCCATGCAGTGCGATTGATGAAAGTTTCTACCTTTTGAAAAGAAGAATGACATTTTGAGAAAAGGATGTTGTGAGGTGAGTGGCTTTCACCTCTTCCAGTTCTGCTCAAAACCCAGAGGTCCTATCCCCAGCATTCCTGTTCCCATCAGAAGCATCCCCTGAGCACAATGCTTGACCCAAAAAGTCACACTGAAAGCAATGTTTTTGTGTTTGCATGAGACCTGTGGGTGACTTTTTCTACAGACAGACACGCGCTGAGGAATCAGCTATCATTCTGAAGACGTTAAGGTGCCAAGCTGCTTTTCAGTGACCCCAAACTCCCCCTTGCTCTCCCATCCCTGTCAGCAGACAAGATTGTGTGAGCTTCAAGAGGGGTCAGTCAGGCTAGTTCAATCCACCTTCAGCTGTGTACACTCAGCCTGCTGCTAAACAAAAGCCTTTGTTTAATGCCATTCCAGTGAATGGCCAACTGCAAGCCTGGTCAGATGGAAACTGGCATGAAATGTAGATTCTTTCAAAAGCACAGCATTTAAATTTTGCTACAAATTTCCAAAACACTAGGCTGAGAGGGAGTGGCTAGGACAATGCCAGTGGTATCTAGTAAAATCTGCATTTTATAGCCTTCTTTTCCCTCTATAATTCTTTTACCTCCAGCACAACTAGTGACCCAAATTTTTTCACATGGAGCTTGCATCATGCAAAGTTGCTGATGCAGGAACTCAGGAATTTGCTTAACGTCAATGCAGGACAAACAAGTTGAACTAGGTCCCACACTCTGATTGCATTGATATTTTAGTTTTATTTGTTTGCCACAGGTAAAATAGAGCTTTGAGGCTGTTTGGCCTTGGTTCACTGTGATATATCTGTATATATTTCTCTATCATCTCACGCAGTAAACTTGAGAAATTTGGCTACTTCCATGTTATGCTGTTTTATGTTCTTCCCCCTTACATGTTGCTACCTAAGAAATTTTACTTAGAATTGATTTATGAGCTCCATAAGAAAGTCTTGATTTTTAAATGATGCAAAAAATTAGATGTTGCACAGCAGATTACAGCAGAAACCTATCACATGCAGTAACAAGCACGACACCTTGCTATTGTTCAGTCACTTGTACACTATAATTTCTTTCCTTATGTGTTTCATCTCTTCTACACATGGCTGAGCCACCCAACCCTTAGCATTGCCTTACCAAAGGGGAACTCCCTCCTGTGGAAAGAAGTGATGAAAATCTTTATTAAAGTGGTGAAGTAAAGAATAGACAAAAGATGCAGAGCAGGTACAGAAGAAATCTCTAGAAAAGCCACATAAGCCTGAGAGATCAATTTGGGAGTGCGGGAGGGTTCTCACTCTTGATGTTTCAGACAAGTCAGTAGAAGCCATGTTAATGTTGTCCTTTTCCATAAGCAGAGGATGCAGCTTTTGGGCCCTATCTCAGCCAGTCACTAAAAAGGCTCGTTTCCACATTCTTTGCAGTCTGTGTCCTGCAATGACACCTGTGAAGACCATTTTTCCACCTAAAGAACTGGGAAGGTGCAGTAATCCTCACCGCTCTTCGAGACTGCAGTAAATACATGAAAACCTGAGCCAAAGGATTTTCTTGTTAAAATTCCATATGAAAAGATGTAACAATTGACAGCAACTTCAGATACTGAGTTTTTAGGATCATGTGAATCAATCAGACAAAATGGTAAGGTTTGCCTCCCATATCCAAAAATGCCAAATACTTTCTTATTAGGTGCTAAATACATTTACACTCAGTTCTTTAGTTTAAACACAGGTACTAGTATTCTGTGTATGTATATTTTCCTATAAAAACAAGTTCTTGAAATGGTCTGCCTGTTTAAAAGCCTAAATGATAGTCTGATCCTTTTGGCAGCAACATCTGGTTGCCAGGTAAGACTTCAAGAAACGTCTCCAACTCAGTGACCAGTGGCATGAAACCTTCAGCACCTTGTGGAAGCTCCTGATCAGTGCTGAAGGCTCTGCTGAACTCATGGCCAATAGGTTTGCCCTGCTCAATAGCCTGTCCCAGAGCAAACATATGCAGCATTACTTGCTCTGTTTCAGTCTTCTTGATTTCTGCAACTTGTCTCCAACAATTAAGTTGCAGTTTTTCTTTCCTTTAACCTTTATTGCTTGCTGTAGCCATCTATCATGACTTTTTTCATTGTTGTCTCATTATTTTTTTCATTCTTGTTGACACTTGGTTTTGTTGAATGTGAATGCTTGGAGGGGATTCAGTGACTTAGCATTGTTCGAGTTACGCTCCTACTGTTTTTACCTCAAACAAACAGCGATGACATGGACTAGCACGATCTGAGATGTGATCCTGTAAACAGTGGGAATAGTGAAACCATACATGCCCCTAGCTTTCATATTTACGTAGCCCAGGAAGGGAAGACTAGGTGAAACTTAGGAAGAAGACATAGAGCACTGAAACAAAATAAAATTATCTGGGGTAGATTCTTACTTGTTTCTTGGATGTAATTGACTCTTAGTTTTGATTATCAGAAGAGGCCAGCCCCTACATAAAGTGATGGAATGAATTGCCACAGGTATTCAGAAAAATTTCAACTTCTTCATCCATTTCAGTAACAAGCTGGTCACTCTGCTGTTCTGACGTTAGGTGCATTTCTGAAAACATGCTTCATGATTTGTAGTCAGTCTTGGACACAAGTTATGACTAGCAGGCTTGCTAAATAATTCTTTTCAAACTAATTCCAGACTTCTTCTGGTGTGATGTGGTTACACAGACCTTTTCTGTCTCTTCCAGGAACATAAACTCCTGCCAGTGTCAGTGGAGGGCTCACAAAATAGCTTAAAGAACTATAAGCGTGTTGGTATATATTGCAAGAAGAAAGAATGACTGAAAGCCAGAGCAAAGGAGAGCCAGAAGAATCAAGCCAGCAAAGTGCACAAGAAGCCAGCAAAGTGTTACGTTGAGGCTGAGGCCTTGCGTGCTGGAGGCTATGAAAAGAGCACATGTGGGGGATCCTACAGTGCCTAGCTGCTCCTGCATTTTATTTTTGTCAGATAAAGCAAGAAGATTCACTGGGACTTTACTTTTTTATCCCCTTTAATGAAGCAACATCAGAGCATTCTGAACTCAGAGCAGTTCCTGGGGTACAGTCGCGGAGTGCAAATCACACAGACTCTGTCTAGTCAGCACAGCTCCAGGGAGCTGCCTCTCATGGGCCTCGGTGTTGCTGTGCCCATCCATTTCTAGAGTCTGGATCCTACCGAAGCCAGTGTGAATCTTCCTTTCCACCTCCCTCCGTTTTGGCAGGATTCAGAATCTGCTGAGCCCCTAGGCAGGACTGGTAGGACCAATGGCTCTGCTGTCACAGCCAAACATGCCATCCAGTTTTGTTCCCAATTGACACGCTCTGTCTTAAAAAGAAGTCAGCTGAGTCATGTTTTCTTACTCTGGTTGCTATTGTTAGAAGGATGCTCGAGAACCTTAAAACTACACTGAATCAATCTTCCCTTTAACTTTCAGTGTGAGAAAAGGTCACCCATCTGCTTCCACTTCTTCCAGCAGTTCCTATGGGATCCATCTGCTGCAGTCCATGGGAACGTGACAGGAGAGACTCTGGAGACTTTCCTCAGAGGTGTGAACAGCCAGGACTCTGCCATTGCTTCACGTAATAGCAAAGCTCTTGTGCTCCCCTCAGGCTAGCAACTAGGGGTGATGTTACATGGATGTGACACTCGAGTCACTCCCTCATCCCTACCCACTGCCCTCCAGCAGACAGTTTTGCCTAGCACTGGTCATTTATGAGGCAATAGTCTTAAAAAACACCTAGTTCTTTAAAAGGGAAAACTATGCAATGAGGACTTTCTCTGACTCCCTGTTTGCCTGAGGCCAGCTTGTTTGCCCTGAGCCAACTTGGAAGCCTCAACTGTTTAGAAGAATAATAGAAGATAATAAAGAATGACAGCTCTTCATCAAGGATACATCCTCCAACTTGTTCTGTACAGTGCTCAGTAGTTCAATATACAGCTGCAGAATATATTATCACTGGAGACAAAGCAGAAAAAGCCTTTATATGTAGAGAATGAATAAAAAAAACTGTTCAGGCATAAGGTCAGGGGTTGAAGGCACAAACAGGCTCTCCCTGGGGGGCATCCTTAAAGTAGCGCAATTAATATACCGGGTAACACTAGAGTATTGTTGTGCTGCCAAGTAGATAATAATAACAGATAAAGGGAGAGAAAGCTGCAGGCTCTGAATAGCATTTGCATGCCTCCCATAATGTGTCTGGAACAAGTTCAATTTCTGGTATGTCATGGTGGAAAGAAAAAGCCTTCGCAACAACAAAAAAAAGTGGATTTAGAAGCTAGATGCTGGTCAATGGCAAAAAGCTCAAAAAGTGATGCCCTTGTACTCACAAAGGGGCTGTAGCCTCCAACATTGGTGTTATCAGCCAGTTGCGAGAGACTCCTAAGTCCATGCTCCTTTTCATATTCAAGCCCTAGCAATATCATGCCTACACAGAAGACAGACTTGAAAGAAATGAGAAGAGGTAGCACCTGCCCTTAAAGATGTAAGTCTCATTTCTCGGATTCATCTTCTGTGAACTCTTGGTTCTGACAACATCATTTTGCAACCTTGAAGTGACTACACCAAGATCCACACTTCCCTTCTCAGAGCAGCTAGAACAGCCAGGCAGCATTTTCCAAAAAAATATGTCTGAGAAACGAAGTGGAAAGCCTGGCAAAGTGGTATTTCATTTGGCCGAGGTCCATACCACAAAGCTGCATTCATGTAGCCACATCCTAAGAAGCATGTAAAGACATTACTTACTCCTCCACAGTTCCCTTCTCACAGACAGCCCAGCCTGCTGTTCAGAGAGACGGTTCAGATGTGTTATGTCAATAGTGCCTGCAACTCCACGAAAGGACTTGAGGGGTACGATTATGTCAGTAAAGCCCTTCTAGGCTCTGTAGTCTGATGGCCGAGATTCCAAGGGGAAGCAAAACTCCTAGATGACCCCTCTCAAATCACTCCAGAGAAGAAGGGCAATCAGCCAGGGAAGGCTACCCCACCGTAAACTAGTGGACGGAAGGAGTGGAAAATAAGAGGGACTACGGGAGTCTTGAACAATTATAAATCAGTTGTTACAATGTATTTGTGAGGCATTTCTGCAGAATGAACTTAAAAAGCAAACTTCCCATAAAGCAGAGAAAAGCCTTTGCAATATGAAAGCCTCAGATAGCTACTTCTTTCTACATGTGACTCGCGCAAGTTGTCACCTGAACTTAAAGCAAATGCTTCTACCTACAGAGTGCAGAAGTTACAGCTCAGAAGAGAGGAGAGTTGTGCGTAGCTGTGAAATATAAACAAACGGTTAGGATTTTCCTCAGAGGCTGAAAGGTCAGAGAATGGGTTTGGCAGTCTTCAGCATGCTAGAGATGGCTGGTTTAGTCTCAAGTACCTTTCTGGTAGCCAGGAAGGCAAATACATGGCAACATTATGTGCAGCTTGTGTCAGCTTTTGGTAGACAAGATGATTTCTCAGTACCAGCCACGAGCTGATTGCTAGCATGGGAGGTTTACGGAGGGAGCATGCAGCCAGCCTAATTGTCTCACAGAGGAGAGGGCTTAACTAGCTATATTTTTGGAATTACATGTCAAATGTCCCCCTCTTGATACCTCTTGGTAAGTATTTTCTTTTCCCCCTCTAATAAAGACTTGATTTACATTTGCAGGTATGAAGAATCAACTTACTGAGCACCAGAGATTTTTTGTGGGGCTTGTTCAGAAGTTTTGTTAATGACCTCTTTACATTTGAACCCAACCCTTGCTGCTCCCTATCAAGAACAAGCAGAAAGGAGGGTTGAATAACCCTTCGTCCTGTCCGTACAAGGACAGGAAAACAGCAAAGCACTCCCAAAATAAGTGCAGACTAACTCGATAGCCTAACTGTACCGCTGCATTTATAGCTTAGCCCAAGCTCTGCCAGGTAAACCGTGTACAACTAGGAAAGATAATTTCATTAGTATACCAGTATCTACTCCCAGGCTTATGCAGATGCAGTGACAGCAGTCAGATTCCAGCTTCACTCAGCTTTGACTGGCAGATTTGCCACCAAAACCGCACAGCAAAGACAGTCTTAATACTTTAGCTCACACAGAGCTATTCCTGCTCAGACCTCAGCATCTTTGCATAGGAGGATCAAGGTCTCAGTTTTGAAAATAGGTTCTGGATGACCCATCCACACTCACATGAGTCACTGGTGTAACAGAATCCTTGCAACTGGCTGACCTTCGCTTACCATCTTTTACACTACTGCCTTCTCCAGGAGTGAAAACATCATCGACCACTGAAATAAATTGCAGCCCTCCCCCCTCACCCCCCCATTGTGTTGAAAGAAATTCCATCACTCATCAAAATCACTGCAAGCAGTGACTATTCCTCTAGGGATACACTTATTTTCTTTAATGAGCTCACCATCTTCTTAGCTTGCAGAGCTGCTAGAGAACTTTGCCAGGGCCCACATGTCCTAGAACAATGAAAGAAATTTTGCATGCTTGACTGGAGACCCTATTGACCAAGGACTTTACCTGTAGTTACCATATTTCAGCATTGTTCCCCAACCACCTGGGCCAAACGAAGCATTTCGACCTTTACTATGCCTAAACAAATTGTTACAATCTAATGTGCTTAAAGAAGGTTTTATAGGAAGCAGTCATAGTCAAAGTCACAGGTTGCTTCAGTGCTTTTCAATTAATTTTTGTAGCTGTAATGACTGAGTTTCTTTCTGTTGATCCTCCTTTGAATGCAGCAATTAACCCATTTACAAGAAAGGTGTCAGTGTCTACACCCCAAAGATATCGCTGCAGCTCTTGCAGACATATCTAAGTTGGCTTCAGACTGCCAGCTGGGGTGCTGCTAGCAAGGCAATCATGGAAGTCCTCAAATGGGCTTTGCCAGAGGTCATGCCACTACCTACTGCAGTGCTCAGCTAGCTAGCTCAAAGTTGCTCTGCTAGGCTGGGCAAACTCCCACAGAATTACCACTCTCCTCTCTTCCACTGCTCCGATCAAGCACAAAGAATGGTTGGGTGATGACAATAAACTGCAAGAGTAAGAAGGAGTACCATGATGAAATGAAATGTGAGCAGCTACAAATACTGCAAAAAGAGGAGAAAACATGGAGCTCCAGTGACTACTGGAATTTTTTTAGAGCCATTTTATGAATCCCACAGGAAAGAAATAGGGATCTTTGCAATAATAGTGAGTGAAATTTGAGGTCAGGTCATTCCTTGACACAGAAATCACTGTGACCAGTTTTCTATGAAGAAAATTTTGCAGTTGAGTAGTATTACTATAGTCTATCATAATGACTGCTTTTACTCATAAAGATAAGCTTTTACTGACAGAACATATTCAGTGCCTCAAATAAACCAAACCACAACCATAAAGGCACAATTCTTACAGTCTAACTATGCCTGAAGCAGGGCTGTTTAAGTGGCAGAAAGCTATCTATACCTAGCTGGTGGGTGGTTTCTTCACAAAGTTAACTAAATCAATCAGCTTATTCTACTGTTGCCAAGGCTCCCTCTCATTGCTCTCCGCCTGCAAACACACAGATCTAGCTGAGTGTGGTGCTACTATTAAACAAGACTAGCTGAAGTCTGAAGTTATGGCTTAGGTGACATTCAAAGTTAGGCTGCAAAACAACTCATTTTGAGTTAAGAATGCAAGATAATCCATCTGTATACAGATATTTCTCCAACATTACTTCACAGTTCCTCATATATGCCCAGAAAGATCAACGAGTTCTTCCAAAATCTCCTGGGAAGGAATTGTGGTGGTATTACAAAGCACAGCAGCCTTGAGACCTACCTCCAGGAAATCTCAATGACAGCGGACTAAGGAGAGCATCTTATATGCCTTCTGTGTGAGCATGTGTGTGGAGGAGGTTTAGGTTAACTTAGGTGCCAGTCATCTGAATTAATTCCTCTATGAGGAAAGAACAGAACCCCAAACACAGTGTCTTGACCTGGTGATGAAGTAGCATCTCTAATTTCCCTATAGAGCAATCTCCACAAGTTTCTTGCACATATACAGATAAGGTAAAAAACATNCCCACCAGAAAAACCAAATGTCAATGGTTTTGTAAATATCTCTCCTGAAAACAACCATTTTGTTGTATCAAGTGGAATGTTGTTTGATTTTCTTGTGAAAGACAAATGATTATATGTTATAGCCAAGAAGATGGGCTGACCTCTAGTTTCCTTTACTGTGATAAGGTGTAGTGACTTTTTTTTATCCAGGGTATTTGTTTGATTGCAAACATATTAGTCCAATAACCTCTCTATTCCAGATAATTGCATTTCTTGTTTGCTTATTTTGTTACTAGAGGCACCTTCTCCATTCTGGTTAGTGGAGAGTTTAAACTAGTGCAGTGAGTTATTTGGATATAGGATGCATGGATCATTTTTGTCCTGCATTTGGTTACCATTCAGAAGGCATATATGCATAGAAGACATCATGAGTAGTGCCAGTTCTAGGAGACACGATTGTGGACTTTCTAACCAAAGCCACAATCCAATCTATATTTGGGCCAAAAAAACTGCTCGTTCTAACAGTAAGTTACACACAGCTACACTCCTCTGTCTATACAACCTTTGAATGTCACCTAACCCGCTTGATCTTTTGATTAAACTTTCAAAAGTAGCCTCAGAAAAGTTCTCGCTGCATAAGGATGTGGACTGTGATGATTATCAAATTGGCTTGTTTGGGATGAATACTTTATTATGTTGCAATAAATTCATAACTACCTGAAAAAGCCAGGAAAAGCAAGAACATGCAATATTGATCATCTACTTTTTTTACAACGTCAACTCAAGTTCAAGCCTTCGGCAGTGAATTTCAGTTCCTGACAGCTACTGGTGTGGGTATCCCATTGCAGAGAAAATCAAGCCTGATACCTAGTGAAGCTCCTGAACTGTAGAAGCTGGTAGAGATCCTTTTTAATAGAAATTACATGGAGCTGGGCTTTCAGAGCAGAACATCAGACTGTTGTCTGTGGTCTAAGCAACAACGGCATGCCACAGAGAGACCTCTGGGGGACCACCTGTTGCTGCTGCCCTGTTCCAGTTTCATATGGTTTGATACTTCTGTGAAAATCTGAAGACATAAGTGAAGAAAGTTTCAAAGCTGCCCTATGTGGTAGGTGCTACCACCCTCTGCGTTACACACTAGCAAGAAACAAGAAGAGACAGTCACACAACCTATCATCAGGAGAGTAGAGAAAAGCATGCTCCAGTGCAGGTACTCTGCCTTTGAAGCCATATCTCTCTGGCTTCAGGTCTACAAAATTTAACCATTTTGATAACATACAATGGTGGGTTGACCCCAGCCCGCAGCTAAACACCTACCCTACCTTTCGCTCACTGCCCTTTTCCAGGGGATGGGGGGATAGAAGGAAGGCAAAAAGACTCATGGGTTGAGATAAAGACAGTTTAATAAGGAAAGCAGAAGGTACATGTGAAAGAGAAGCAAAACCAGGAATTTATTCACTACTTCCCTTTGGCAGGCAGATGTCCAGCTGCTCACTGAGAAGCAGGGCCTCAGTATGCGTAGTGGTTGCTTCGGAAGACAAACGCCGTAACCACGAATGTCCCCCCGCCTCCTCCTTTCCCCCACCTTTTATTGCTGAGCATGATGTCATATGGTATGGGATATCCCTTTGGTCAGTTTGGGTCAGCTGTCCTGGCTGTGTCCCCTCCCAACCTCTTGCCCACCCCCAGCCTACTGGCTTTTGGATGGGTGGTTAGGGAGAGAGAAAGCTTTGACATTCTACAAGCACTGTTCAGCAATAGCCAGAACACTGGTGTGTTATGAACACAGTTCTAGTCACAAATGCAAAGCACAGCACATACAGGCTACTCTGAAGAAAGTTGGATTCGTAACTTCATCCCAATATGAATGGAAAAACATTAATCACAGTTATCAAACAACTGCTTTCCAGCTTTGCTTTTCTTCTGGGGAGCAGAACAGAGTGCTTTATTTTCTCTTGAGAGCACAAGAGAACAAAAGAAGGAGGTAATCCTTCTTTATCCTAGCATAAGGTCTTTGACTGAAAGCAGATTTTCTTCCCCCTAAAAAAACCCAATTAGCTTCCACACAAGTGTAAAAACTATAAACCTGGGGCACTAACAAATTTCTACGGACCCATCCACTGGCTAATTTCAAGCTGAAATGAATCAAACTTCAACACCACTGCAAAGTGCTCAATGGCCAAGGTAGAAATAGTTAAGACTTTTTAGATCTCTTTCTGTCTCTGGCTTCTCTATTACTCTGTCTCATCAATATTCAAAATATCTATGAAGCAAGAGAAAAGAGAGGCCAATACATTATTTTAACCAGAATCAGGTGTCAAACTATAGAAAGTTAGTCTACTTCACCCAGACTGTGAATCCAGATGGTAAATTCAAAGAATGATGGGGAAAACCCTCAAATGTTAATCTGATTTGACAGGCTTATTCTGGTTTAGGTCATTCTATGCTTTTCTGTGCTGTGCCAAACATCAGTGTAAAAAACAAAGCCCCTCACCTTGCAAACAAGACCACTAAGGACATTTTGTGCAGACATTCAGAGAACTGCAGTGAAGTGTTACAGCCTGAAGACAGTGGGTTGGTTTGAGCTGCAGTAGGGTTAGGGGAGGTTCTTGCAAGCAGTAGGATTGACTGGGATCTCCACCCCTTGCTGCAATTATAAAGGCACTAACATGTAGGGAAGGAGCCAGGGAGGAGTTGAAAGGCCAACTCCTTTCCTCTGGAGTGCTGGGTAAGGAACGTTGCAGAGCTGTTAAACTAACAGGCAATGAATTGTTTCTTGGAAAGAGAGCTTATCTCTTTCTTCTGTCTCCCAGTGAGAAAAATGTGGCTGAAGTTTCTTTTGGCTATTCTTCTCCTGCATTTAACAGCTGCAAAGGAACCTGAGCCGTAAGAACTATCATATTATTACTAATAGTATTCACGATAAGGCTTTAAAGACATTGCTAATTAGTGCCACTACTTTTACTTTAAATATTAAATACTGCCATGACTCATCTTTTCTACCTGGAGAGCTAAGTTAAACTGGAATGTGGATGGCAAGTGAATGGTTCTCATTTTATATGGAGCAGACCTTCTGCCTATTGCAGAACTTCCATAGAAGTTGATGTGTGTGTGTGTGTGTGTCTGTGTTCAGAAAAGACAATAACAGCAACAGCGGTGTGCTTTGCTAAAAGCAGGTGGGTCCAGGACTCAGCTAAAGGGCAAAAGGGCAAGAGTTGGGGGTGCTAGCAGAGCTCTGTGGGGAACCCAGGGCTGGGCTAGTTGGGAGCTGCAGGGCAGGAGTGAGGGGCACTGGCAGAGTGTCCTGTCTTTAATGTAAACTAATCAGCAGGTACTGAATAATAACAATACTTTGTATTTGTTTTGTCCCGTTGAGGCTGTTTCTCCTTTTTCTATGATGTGATCACTTTGATGTTTGGATCTCACAGGCAGTATGTCCTGATGGTGCCTGCTGTCCTCCAAACCGACTCTCCAGGTCAGGTTTGCCTGCAGTTCTTTAACCTCAACGAGACAATATCCGTCAGAGTCATCCTAGAATATGGTGCTGTTAACACCACTATTTTTGAGAAAACCATGACAGCAAGCAATGGTCTACAGTGCTTCAACTTCACGGTAAATTAATTTTAATTTATGTCCCAATTGAAAAGAAATGTAAGGAGGGATAAGAAAATTAGGGTAGAGAGCACAGGAGAGGAACAAGCAATGGAAAAAATAAGACTTGTTGAAGGAAAAAGGAAGCAGAGGAGAGATATATAGTAACAGACAAGGAGGCATTTTTAATAGAAAGTCCAATAAAAGAAAGGTCCAAGAAAGGTGATGGAAGTGAGACGGGTGTCAGGCCACAGGTATAGCTGTTCAACGGGTTCTAGAGCAAATTACTCCCAGACTAGCAACCTCTCCTTATCTTTCTGTTTCCTCACAGATTCCTCCTGTCAGTTCTGCCCCATTGGCTTTCATTTCCTTCTCTGCCAAGAGCACCACAGTCAGCCTAGAAGAGCGGCGGTCGGTGATGATCTGGAACACAGAGAGCATTGTCTTTGTGCAGACAGACAAACCCATCTACAAACCAGGACAGAGTGGTGAATATCTATTTTGTTTATAACATGTCCCTTAGGAAGCAATTTCTTCAGATAGAATTTCTCTGCCAGGTGTTTTTCTGACTGAGCTACAGTCTAGGCCATTTCTTCAGAGTTTCTATTAAAACTATTACAAGTATTTGCTGTGGAGCTCAGAGAGTCATCTTCAGGATGGCAGGAGACTGTCATCCCATGGTCTCTATTATTTTCTTTGTCCCTTCCTCTCAGCTGAAAGAAGAGGGGAGCTTTTATTGCTGCTTTTTCATTACTGGTCACAGGCCAAGATAGTGGAAAGAGGTGATTAGATCACTACTTAAGTGCCTGGCATGAAATGATGCTCCCACAGTCTTCTGTCTGTGATGCTGCTCACCATCTAAAGACCCAGAGTCAAATCCATTATTTTAAAATGAATTATAAGTTTTTAAAGACAAAATCGTGCTATTTACCTTCTGGGTTCTGATGGTTTTGGACTTTATATTTGCATGTTGTTGTTTTTCCTACACTTACATTATTCTCCTATCCATACTTCTCATCTGGCCATTGAACAAGAGCTCCATGTATGCAAAGAACCATTTATCCAGATCTATTCCTTAATTCACTTCTAGGCATTAAGGCTTCTAGCACACAGCTAGAACACTGTAGGAAACACTATGACAATACTTCTTTCCAGAGGTCAGCCAAATAACATAGCAATTAGACTGGATCAGCTGTACTTTAATTAGCGATGAGTTCTATCTACATATATACATAGCACAAAGGAAAGCTTGCCAATCAGAATTTGGTGCCACTATGGTATCCCACAAACATGGCTTGATTATTTGTCAGATTGCTTGGTTTTGAGGTGAGGAAGCAGTAGACTAAATTAAATGCTGTAAAGGTAATGCTTTATAAGGGCATTTTTGAAACATGTTTTTGTGTTTTTCCTTGTACAGTAATTCATCATTCTCCTTTCAGTTTTTTCTCTTGTAAAGAAAAAAGAAAGTAAGGCAAAACATGTACAAGATGAGAACAAACTGAACTAACAAGAATTACACTGCATTAGGAAAAACTGACACTTGACCTGGTTCCATTAATATTTGTAACTTTCACATGTTCAGAGCAACAAACCCTGCTTTAGAGATGGGGAAATGAAGAGGAACAAATTTGCCTACATGATGCAGACAGCCACTGAAAGAATTATGGTTGTCACTTGAGACTGCCTGACCTGCAAAGCAGTTCTTATTCGTCTGGTCATCCCCTTTCTCTGAGGTTAAGCAAACTTTCGGGAAAGAGTGTGAGAACTCGATGCTGGGGAAAAGTCCCCTCAGCAAAGTCTGTGTAGCATTCTTTTACCTTCAGATGCATTTTATCACCTGCATCCTGTGCAAGTGGGACTGTTAGAAGAACCAGTGAAACTGGGAGTACTAATGAATGCAAAACATCATGCTCAGCCAAATAAACTACAGTTAATGCTAACACCCTGTTCCTTGTCTTTCCAGTGATGTTTCGTGTTGTTGCTCTGGATTTCAATTTTAAACCTGTTCAGGAGATGGTGAGTGAGCAGTAATACTCGCCTGTATTTAAAATCGCTGGGAGACAACCTCTTCTCAAATTTTAAATAAACAGTTGCTGTGGATAAAATGAGATATTGCAGAGGCTAAATGCCAAAGAATTAACATGGTTTCCTAACCACATGCTAAAATCCACCCTTATGTTAGAGTCACAGGGAAGAGTGCAAGTATGTAGCAGGTTAGATTCCCGACACAATACCTCCTGCTATCGCTGGGAAAGAGGCTCAAAAAACCCTCCACTTTGTGGCTGCAGACATTATTTTAGCTCCGACCAGAAAGCCCACTGTTCAGCCTCCCGCTATTACTGTTCAGCAATTGTTGCTTGCAAAAATTGGCAAGTCATCCACCTAGTACTTTGCTCATTTTAGAAATGGGGAAACGAAAATGAAAATTGTTTCCACAATTGTTTATCTCATCAGAGGCTCTTTTCTTTACCAGCAAGCTGTCTTCATGTTCATAGTACTTAAGCCAAGAGACAGAAGGGTCTTTACTGGCCTCCTCTCACGTGGTTGCAATGCAAAAGTGAGGCTATAAGAAGCCCAAATCATGGTTTACATGCACCTCTATAACTTACTCAGCTGCTCAGGGATTGCACTAAATCCAGTATGATCAGAAACCGCCCCAAGAGTCTCATTTCATCTCTTCCCTTCATGTAATCTTCTTGCAGTAAAACTGCTATTAAACTGATGAAGAGATGAGAATCTCTGATTACTGGTATTACACTGATTATTCACTAAACATTTCTCACAGTCCTGGGGAAAATTAATTTGTGTTTGTTCAGCCACCTAATCTCTTTTCCCACTTTGTTTTTTCCTCTTGCAGTACCCCTTGATTGCAATTCAGGTAAGAGATTTTTTTCTCTGTGTACTGTTTTATGCATATAAAAATAAGATCTAGGGCCCATGTGCTTACATCAGTTTGCATGTGTCCACACACAGCCAAATCCTGCTCCTGAGTACACTGGCAGAAATTAACAGAAAATTCATAAAATCCCAGGATGTTGTTCAAGATTTACTAACATGGAAAACATACCTATATTCATGTCAGTAGTCAAAAGTTGTACTGTTCTTATGCCTGCCTTTGACTCCCCCCCACCTCCTCCAGCTTGCCCAACTTATTTTGGGGTATATCTTTTCATAACTCAAGTGCTGCTGAAAATTATGAACAAATGCAGGCTGTGGATACAATTTCTAGCAATGTTAGCACTTCCATGGCATTTTGTGGTGGTTTTTAAAATAGCATTCACAGTTCATGTCTGGACAGCATTCTTGCAAGTTTTCATGTTATACCATGAAGTCAGGTGACTATTTTGTTTGCAGTGAAACATACATATTTGGTGTGTTTTTCTGCAGTCAGTGCTTTAAACAGTTCAAGGAAATGGTGTGAAGGAGTTTTCTTTAGTCTAACTAGCATAAAATGTAGTCAGAGGCAAATGACACCTCAGTGAATGCAGAAGAAATGCTTCCTTCCTTCTTCCAGCAGCTGAAAAAAGCTGGGGTTGCTAAAGACCAAGATTTGAGTGGGACAAGCTCGGCTGAAGGGGAAGCACGAAGAAGAAGGGTTTTTCTTTCTCTCTCCCCTTGACACAAAACTAAAGAGCAGGGAAGAGCAGTACTGTGCAACTTCCCCTGATGATTGAGACTAACACCTAGGCTGGCAGGGGATGTCTAAATCTGAGATCAACAGATGAGAATCTAGCAACGTTAATAATCAGAGTACTAAGGCATAATTTGTCTCAATGCACATGCATTAAGCAACTTCGCCAATGAGTTAAAGTAACTTGCCCTATTTTCTTCTTTGTTTCTAGTTTTGTGTGCTAGTAGCAAAAGATTTCCAAGGCAAACAAACTGTGAGTCCATATTCTTTTTTTCTTCAGGATCCACAGGGCAACAGGATCTTTCAGTGGGAAAATGTGACATCGGAGATGAACATTATCCAGATTGAATTCCCGCTAACCGAAGAGCCTATCCTGGGGAATTACAAAATTATTGTAGCAAAGAAGTCAGGAGATAAAACAAATCACTCATTCCTTGTGGAGGAATATGGTAAATGCCACCTGTTG
Organism: Fregata magnificens; assembly: GCA_013389945.1. NCBI lineage: Eukaryota > Metazoa > Chordata > Aves > Suliformes > Fregatidae > Fregata > Fregata magnificens. The sequence continues at coordinate 584 of WAAD01034503.1, read as the reverse complement.
TTTTTATTCAGAGTAGAAAACATTATTAGAGATGAGCCCCTATCAATCAACCCTTTTGCTTGCTAAAACTTCAAACAGCTTCCTGGCAAATGCAACTTCAAGTAGTTGTCATTAAGAACTGGAGAGGAAAACAAAGAAC
>WAAD01034502.1:1378-13028 GCA_013389945.1 Fregata magnificens | reverse complement strand
ACTCACATGATACAACTTCCCTCCAGGGCAGTGCACCACGGGCCGGACACACTGCTTCACTGTGCCTGATCTGGTCATGCTAGCAGGAGAAGGGACTTCTCCAGGGTTGAAGGACACCCTTCACATCACCTGGCTAACACTGAAATGATCATAGCTCTCAGAAGCACCCTTGGCTCTGTACAGCACCTACTCCTACCAACACTGTCTCCTGAAGAGACTATACTGATAGATTTGGCAGGTTACAACATCACTCCCTTGATATATAGCCATAAATAGGTTGCTCAGGTCTTTCATTTTGACCCCCCTCAGTAATTTGGATCCCCAATTACAAATGCCTGGACAATATGCAGTGGTGTCTGCATTTGCAGGGAGCCTGAGATGAGGCAAATGACATAAACTGCCTCTCTTATGTCAAGAGCATTTAAAGAAGACAGTCTGTGGCTACTCAAGTCTCAGACGTGGAGGCAGATTGCAGCAAGGAGTCCAGGAGCTGGCAGACTGCTCTTTTGCCTTTGATACAGTGAAGACTTCAATTAACATGAACATCTGAAACAGCAGGAGAAGTAAGTATGCCTATGGCACTGCTAGAGACCTGAGGTGTCCAGCCAAAACATTTAGGTCTAGCTTGCTTTTATTTTCACTTCACTCACTCCGAATCAGCCCAAGGGCTGTCATAAGGGGATGAACATTTGGTAACAGATGTGGCTGTCAAAAACTGGACAACCTCCTGGAAGTCTTGCAAGAGCCGTAGCCTCCACCAGAGAGAGTCATTACTGACAGTCTTGAGACCGAAGGCCTGGATGTGGTTGGTAACAGGTCTAGGAATGGTCTGTAAGCATGTCGAGCATTGTAGGAACACCCATCCTTTCCTATGGATGAATAAGGACTTCCTCAAGTGTATAAAGCCATAATCTTTTGCAAATGCCATAAAAAAAACCACTGTGATGATATAATTTCCTTTTCAAACTATCTTTTTTTTTTTTTCTCCCTGTGAAAGTGAATATTTAGAAACCAAATTAGGAAAACAAACACAGCTTTTGCCTTGCAGGAAGCTCATTCTTTCCTGTTATAAATGGCACTAGTTGGCTGGGCTTTTACCCAGCAAGGGCTGCCAGCTCTGTAAGAGAGGTTACTCTTCTCTCCAGTCAATGTGGCTCTTTCCCAGTTATTGTTACAGCATATATTTTTAAAAATATTTTTAGCTCAAACAGGCAGGCAATGAATGAAAGTGAATGTGCCAGATGTCCCTCTCAATTCTATCCAGTCCCATTTTCTGCCTCTTCTGGGGTAAACAGATGCCTATGGATTGGGTATTTATCAGAAACCTTTTACAAGGGGAAGAAATGAAGCAAAAAGCTAGGCCTGCAGCACACCACAGCTGCTGGCTTTATATGCTAGGTTGGCATTTGGCCTGGGTTGTTCTGATAAGCCCAACCTTTTTCCCTCTTTCTAGGGCCAGCTTCTTTAGCTCCTTGCAAGCTGGCCCGTTCAGGGTACGTAGTGTTGGTAGGCTATACAGGTAGTTTAGCAAAATCAGATGGTGATGGACACCCCTCCTCTTACCACAATGTGATTTATCTGTTTCATGACCTTTGGATCCCAAGCATGATGACACAGGTTTTCTCATTTTGGCTGGAGCCTGGACACAGTGCGTTCACAAGCAAATGCTTGGACCTTTCTTCTAATGATCTTTGCAGAGCTCACCAGAAGGTTGTAATCCAACACTATAGCACTGCCTTCCTGACATTTTCCTAACAAACAGCCCTGCTCTTGATCTATGGCATCCCAATACACGCATTAAGCAAAGACTTTAATAATCTGATATGAACAGTCAAGAACTATCCCAGTAACCAGATCTTACCAGGTTAATAGATTATGGATCAGTCACAGTTCATTTTCATCCAGTGCCCAAGTAGGTGGGGAGAACTCCTGGAAGAGTTTGACCATTTATATAAGTCCTGTTTTTCACTTGATGGCGCACTTTCCCAAAGACATAATGTCTTTGATATGTCTTAGGAATCTGAAAAACTCTCTTAAATATGGGCCCTTAAAAATGATTTATGTGACATCAGGTCACATAAATTCTGCAATTTTGCTTACAGTCCCCAGACAAACGTCTTACAGTTTATTCTTGACCTCTCCTGGATATTGGGGCACACTGAGAGCGTTTTGTCTTCATGCCTTTCATTGTGCAGGGCAGAAGAATAGTCTTGGGTTAACAGTGGGCCTGAAACTGTGTCTCAGCTTCCCATCCAAAACCAGCACACCTTACCCGAACTACCCACATCTCCTGCATGTGCAAAACTTGAGCTGGGAATGCAGTCAGAACAGGATTTCTCACAAGATGTTCTTTATTGCTTGTTGGGTGGTTAAAATAATGAGCAGTTGTTTCTGTGGTATTTTAGCCGTTACACTTTTGGTCCTGGCCAGAACAGAGAATTGCAGAGAAGAGCATATTTTAAGTAATAAATTTAAACATTTTGAAACTTGAGAAAAAAGGTGAATTAAGATGAAGCCAAAGATTCAGGTTAGATCTTGTTTAATCCAAACCAGGATTTCCATCCCTTACAAAAATGTTGACCATGGCTATTTTTTTGGCACCATGTTTGTTCTCTCCCCACCCTGCTTTCTTGGAAGTCACTGTGCTCTGGCTCTTCGATTAGAGATGAATAATTGATGCATTGCAGACTTATCACACTGCATTATTTGTTCCACCACTGGAGCCCTATCACCACTGTGAAATCTATTTCTGCAAGTTTGAAAGAGACTTGGATAAACCACCTGGCGATCCCATCTGGGACTGTCGACAGTCTGATCCAGGCAGTTTGTCACGGACCCTTGAAAATGGCATTGACGGAATGAAGGGATCTGTTTCTCCAGTGCGTATTTTGGAGTGAGGGTTTGTGCAGACAAGCTGGTGGAGGCTGTGCTGTGTTTTGGAGGATCACCCAGACTGTGGCTCTGCTGATAGCCAGGAGCTCAGGCCTGAATTTCTGCCCATTGCTGATCCCTTAGTTTATATGGACAAAGGTGTGTGGAGGGGGGAAAGATGCTTTTTAGGCTGTAAAAAGTGGAGGGATGAGGTAGCAATGGCAGTCCAGGGCTGCTGGAGAACATCACCCCAGGGTACCTCCCTGGGCAAACTGTGGGGGCCCAAGGGGTGGTGGAGGGTGGCGGAGAGCCAGGACCTCAGCCCCAAATACCACCACAAGCTCTCATATTGGAAAGAAAATGTCAGTGTCAAGCAAGGCAAGAGGGTTTCCTGATTGACAGAAAAGTCAAAGTTAGGGAGGATCCAGACCCCTCTGGAGACTTGTCTGCTTCAGGTGAGGGCAGAAGCCATGTAATGGAGCTGGATCTGCCCCACTCTCTTCCTCTGACAGCTAGCAATAGCTTCCTCTAACCAGTGAGAAAAACACCTACAAAACACACCTTGCTGCTAGGTACCTCCGGGAACTGGTGTAACTGCAAACTACACACAGCTTGGGTGTCACGAAACAAACTGCCCAAAGCACTCACTGCACCATCGCCATCTGCAGAGCTCAGTGGCAGTGAGTTGCAGGAGAAGAAAACATTTAACCATGGAGAAGATGTTGCACAGACTGTGACTGTAAGCCCTTTTTGGGTGCACAACACTTGGAAAGCCCCATGAATCTGCATTCGCCTTGGTAGCCCATCTCTGTGGAGGCTCCCTTGGGGAGGAGGGTGGTGGGTTTTGACTGAATTCTTGTTACTGACCAAAACTCCTGCAGAAACAAAGAGCAGATCACAGAAGCCTTCAGTGAAAATACCTCACTTGCTCCTGTGGGTTTGCAGTGGTCAGCACAGAGGTGAGAAAAGGCTTCAAAGCCATTTTCTCCCTGCAGCCACGCTGAGGTCTACGGCCTCTGTCCATGGCTGTTGCAGCAGCGAGCCAAAGGGCAGTACAGTGCCAGGCATTTTGCATCGGTGCTGGAGAGAGGAGGCTTTGTCCCTATGTTGCTGCAGGAGTGATGGAAGTGCCAGCCAGATCGAGGGAGTGGATGGCCTGACAAGAGCAGGGCTGAGAGCACGCCCAAGAAGGAACGAGCCCAGAGAGTTATGGTGGGCCAGGAATTTGATGATGGTCGGTGCATTGTGGTGGCATGGTGCTGGGTGGCCTTCATCCCTTCAGCTGTGGCCTGGCTCTCTCAATATGGCTCAGTGGAGATCGCTTGTGAAATAGCAGGTGTAGATTATCTCTGTGTCCGGTATGGAGGAGTTATCACTGCAAACAGGATTATTCCTAAGTGAAGGAACTGTAAATGTTTAATTATGGATATATGGATACAACCCTGCCTGGGCCACAGCAGGCTTTTTTTGTTTGTTTGTTTGTTTTTAATTTTAATCATTTTGTTTTGTTGCCTCTTGAAATAGTGGCCTGTAGTTTTACATAACAACCTCACTAATAACCCACTTTCCCAATGTCAGTACGAATAACATAATAATGAGTCACCTTTCTCACATAGCAGAATTTTTGCTTGCAGAGAAGGTGGGAAGCAGCTTTCACCTAGCAGTTATTGCATTTTAGCTGATATCTCATTATCTGACATAAACAGATCCATGTGCTTCACTTCGTCTTAAACTGTTGATTACCAGATAGAGGCATATCCTGCTGCCAGAGAAACAACAGGGGAAAGGTAATTATGACTGTGCTTGAGCTCAGCTAGCAAAGGCTGGAAGGGTGATGCTGGGTGTACAAACACACAGCTGAGAGGTAGGGAGGAGGGTCAGATTTTATTTTCTCTGTCAGCACTCTTGCAATGCACACTGGCCCCTGAACTAAAAGCAAAATCAAACCTTTTAGGTCAGTCTTTTTCTCATCTCCAGATCAGTAGGATATGTTCTCAGCATGAAGCATTTTCATTGTTTTATTCCAGTACAAAGTGAATTCAAAGCACTGCTATTTTGATGTCCTATTATTTTAGATTCAGTTCACACATTCGGATAAGTGTATTTGATCATTTGGAGATCAAGAATGGAGAATCAGTTCCTCCATTGCTTTTTACTTCTGAGTCCAAAATTTCTGCCTGTAGACAGTGATTTTGTGGGCCAGCTATTCCTTGCTGAAGGCACAGAGGAGAATGATGGGCAGCAAAGATTTCTGCAGATGGGATTCTGTTCAAAGGATTGGAAATAAAAGAGCAAAGTCTAAACTCTATTATTAATTTGGACCAAAAAATGTGTGTAGCATCAAACTACCAGAGCAGTGATGGGTAGGAACCAGGTGGACTCTATTAGAAAGTGAGGAAGGGAATCTTTCTTCTTTCTAATAGCTGCCAAGAAACATGCTTGTTTCAGCTTTTGCATGAAACGATAGATGGGGGCTTTGAAGCCCAAATCTCTTTGGTTTTATTCCTCCTCCCTTTGGGGCATGGGTGCTGTGGATGTTCATTACTCATGTTGTAAACATTTGCCACAGGAAGCTCCTGGAATGGAGTTTGGAAAGCCATAAAACCCTAACAGCAGCTGAAAACATCAGTGCTGTCCCAGCACTTGCTGAATCAAATTGTTAAGTGCCAAGATAAATTAATGTTTGTCTCTGAGTCATTCCCAATTTTACAGAGTCCAGGGTTTTCAAACTCCTTTCCTACCAAGAAAATCCTCTCTCCTTGAAAAAGAAATCCCATTTTGGCGGCAGCAGCTTCAAAAATCTGGAAATGTGTTTACAGAAGTCTTGCTTCACTCTCCATTGAATTCCTTTCCATCTCTCCTTGCCCATTGAAATAACTGGAATATTTGCTTTTTTTTTTTTCCAAATCAGGATTTTCAGTAGTCATAAAGCATAGGCTGATGAGCCTCTTCTGCAAGGCTATTTAGTTGATTAATATTTATACACTGAAGCAAGGCTCAAGAGCTCATCTATGATGTGCATTCAATGATCCTGAACATCTGGCTTGAGAATCCAAGATTTCACTGAAATTGAATTAAGATTCCTGCCATTAGAGCTTCAAAATAAAGGAGATAAATACAACAAAAGCATAAAGCAAGGAGACACAGCTCTGTCTGGCAAGCCTGTGGACTGAGATAACCATGAACTGCCCCGGTTCCTGGGGCTGTCGCTAAGTCAACTGGGGTACTGCAGGCAGCAGGTCAAGTTTATCCTTGGGGGGAAACACTGAGCCCACAGCAGCTGAGGTATCTGCTCCTATGCTACGGTTGGCTAACGGAGAAGGAGAAAATGGGAATAAGCTGCCCTTGGCAGCCTTCACTCCTGGCAGCCCTGAGCACTGCCCCTGCACTAGCTCAGCCCAGACCCTGTGTGTCCGTGGAGGCTGGCACTGCCTTTCCAGGGGACCAGCACAGCCCCACACTCCTCTCTGTGGGCTGTTAAATAGGAAATAACAGAGGAAAGTGGCAGGGTACAGGCCAATGCTGACACCCTTCTGCTGGCTTGTGCTGCCAGCAGACATACCCCAACTGAACATTGCTCACCCCTCTCCAGCCAGCGCCTCCTCCCATGCTGTCTCCCACAGAAAGAATCTGAATATAAAACAGAAAGCACTTTCTCATCATCATTCAGCAACCATCAGTTGCGCATCCCTTCCAGCATCCGCAAGGGTCTGAACAGCCTTTGTATCATGGATCTCCCTTCTGGGCTCATCTTCCATTTAGACAGAAGAACCACAGCCCTTTTCAAAATCCTTGCTTCTTGAGCCTTATTCTCCTCACTTGGGGTCAAAAAGAGGGTTTCCTATAATTCCACAAGGATTAAGACTAGTCTTTGTTTCTTCAAACTCTCCATACCTCATCCCCATCTTAGTAATATACCAGGGAGTGAAGACACATGATGGCTGCCCCTTGCAGCTGCAATCAATGAAGTTGGGGCATTTTAGCAGATGTAACTCATTTCCTTTGTTTAGCAGAGCCTGTGGTGTTATGCTTTGCTGCCATAGCATGCTGGTATGCTTAAGGCTTTTTACATTATCGAATAACTTAGCACCTCATTTCACCAGTGGGTCTTGGCCTTCTGGTTAGCCACATCCTGGTTTGTTCCCAGGATCTCTTTTGGAGTGCACAATTTCCCCCCTCAAAATTAAGCCTGGGTGATATTTGTGGATTCAGAGACTGCCTTCTGGATGGATGAGACCTTCACCACCATCCCAACTCTGGTGCTCCCGGTTCCCTCACATCCCATCTTGAGACATGCAACCTTAGCCTCATGCTCTGAAAACAACCACTGTAGCACTCTGCACCACAACCCTCACATTTCTTCAGGCAACTGAACAGGAAGAAAAAATAAAAAAAGAAAAAAAGGGTGATAATTTAGGGCTATAGAGCACCCCAGAGGTCACAGAGGAGCCCCAGCCAAACGCTAATCAGGGTGGTCAGCCTTGAATAACTTGAGTATGAGTCAGTCCATTGCATTGCAGGGCCAGGGATCATCCTCTGGGACTGATGTCTTCAGTAATGGTGTTGTAGCCATGTACTGGTGAAGTGTTTCTCACAGGCCAGGGAGCTACTTGCTCTTAGGAAGGCTGGGTGCGTATGTGTATGTGTATGCATTTGCAGAACTGCATTCTGCAGTTGTGGCTTTCTAAAGGATACTAGTGGGTGGTTCAAAAAATATAATAAGGATATTATTATACATATATAATTTGATTATTTTAGTCTGAAATAAGCCCACGGTAAATTTATATTTACTTGGCAGCGAAGATATAAAACTTGGTTTGGCAGTTGCATTTAGCAAAACACTGGGAACTCAAGGGAAAAAATATTGCCTGGATGAGTAGGTTGAACTAATGCTGAGAAATGGGGCTCTGTGAATCTGAATTCAACCCAGCTTTTCAGAGCTACTTACTCAGTCTCCTTCCACTGTTGGCCAACTGACAGAAATTCAATATTTTTCTTTTAGTGAATGAAAAACATAGTCAGAAACAGCCATTGGGTCAGAATCATATGCAAAAGCTCCTTTTGTGCTCTTGTTTCCTAATTGCTCTTGGAAGGATTTTTCGGACTGAGCTGATGCAGTTGTGTGTGTGAATTTCCTGGCAAATAAGGAAGGTGACTGTGTCCAAAAGACATTTTAGAGTGTGAATTCACAGCCTTTCCATGTCTAATCAAGGAATGTAAACCATTAGCCACATCTTCTCCATTTCCATCACATTTTTTCACACTTAAACAAAAACATACCAAAGAAAAGGTGCTACATTTTTTAATGCCCCCAAATAGAAACCACAGGAGTGAGTTAAATGTTGTGGCTATTTCCAGCATACAAATCAATTTTCCTTGTGGTGGTGAAGTGGTGAATAATGCCTGGTTTGTTTAAAGGAGCATGACTGATTTTGGATGAAGGATCCTGACACTTTGGCATTTTTAGTTTTATTTATCGCACAGCCATATAAAATCTGGTACTGGTCTCAGTGCCAGGAAAGCTGAAAGGACCACATAACTCCTGGTACAGCAAAGAGGTTCTTCTTCTGCAAGGCATTTGCTGGACTCCTGATAAATTATTTTGAATAACATGGCAGAGAAGGATTTCATCAGTTGGCATCTAGTGGCTTTATTTTTTCTTCCATTTTGCCTGTTTCAAGATGAATACATGGAGGTGAGCAGAAGATCTTATAAACCAGTGGCCAAAATATTGCAAAGTCACCACCAGACTGGCCATAAAGGTTCCAGAAGCAGGGAAATATTGAAACAGCAGAGTCAACTTATAGAGTGGACTGTTGCTAATAGCACTTATACAGACCAAAAAGTCCTGAGACCAGAGATAGATAATGTAGAACTGCCTACCTCAGATAGAGTCCAGGTACTCTGAATTAATCTTCTAAAGATAACTTTAAAGCTAATGAGAACTTTTTTTTTCCCTAAGATTATTAATGATATATTTATGAAATTATTTTTATTAAAGCTGTATATTGGTCTGTATCCTGCTGGGTCTTATATAGGATCTTTTAATGAGCTGGTAGAGCCAGCAGTGGTTGGGGACACTAGTATCAAGCATAGACAGCAGCCCTTTGTTTTGCTGAAACTATGATCCTCTGCAATCATATATTGTGATATACAGTCTCTTTATTATTTCAAGGTATTACTAATTTAATATATTAAAGGTTTAGATTCTGTTAACTCATTCGGATGAGAAGGAAAATTACAGAATTTATAGAGAAATTTGGAAAGATTCAATTAGCAGAGAATAAGTTTACTTGAAAATTAGGTATATAAAGTATATTTTTTTGAGCTTGAGACAAACATAATGAAATTCTGAGTGTTCAAAAATTTAATTCTAAGGAATAGCTTGAAAAAACAGGTACTAATGTATCTGTGATCTGAGTAGATTTAATAATAATATATATCAACTTGACAGTTTCAGTGTAAAAAAGACTTGGAATGAAACTCAATCATCTGTAGTATCTGCTTTTTAAATGGGGATCTTTTTATGCCTTTTACATGGCATTTTAGATATTATAGTCATTAGCTCACAGCAAAGGGAAAATGGCATAATTTGATTATACATAAAATATTGCAATCCAAATGTAAAAGGAAAAATCTGAAGGGCAGAAGATTAAGCGTTTTCTAGCACCAGGCAAAACAAAATTCCACTCGAAGTTTTTGTTGATTGATGTTTTTTAGAAACAACATGAGTGTTTGTCGCGGAAGGAGTGAGAGTACACTTCACTCATAAGAGAGAAGCAAAATATATTTTATTGATATAAAACAGTGAGTTAACAAGGTTCTGTAGTAAATGTAAATGCGACAGTGATTTAACAAGTTCGATGGCAAGGTACGCTTGGTTATTTACTGCATAGAGGACAGGGTCAGACAAAACTGTCAGGGAGACCCTCCCGTTGAGTCATGAGGTTCAGAAAGGACCCCCTTGCTTTCTAAACTCCTTCTCAGAGAGGAGTCTAGGGGCAGCTAGATCCAATCCTAGTCCCAGACTTGGTCAACGGTTTATGTCTAAAGGATTATATATATGCACAATCAATCCTTTATATCACTTAGCTAAGATTTCAAAGTTTAGCATGCTATCAGTCACTTACCGAGGATCTGTTACGGCAAGGAATCTCTCAACCTCGAGGAGTAACCTTGAGAGGCGTCCCTACTCAAGGGGGGATCCTGGCGTGCAGCCCGCTGCCGTGCAGGAGAGCTCCAAGGGCTCTTGGGCTGTTCACTATTTATGGGTGGGTAAGATGATTGACTCATAGTCATATTTGCATACCGACCCCAGATCCCAGCCTCTTCACTGTGGTTAGGTGGGCATGCTGCACAATAGCCCTTGACTATTGTGGTGTTATGTGTCTCCTGAATCCACTTTGAAATGATGCAGCCCTCACAACCAGACACATCCATTACCACTGCCACTGATGGTTATCGCTGGAGCAGGGTTAGGGGAGATAAGGGTCAGGTTTGGGGCGGGGCCAGGGGGGAGCACACCGTCACAGTGTTTTGTTCCTATTACTGATACAAATGTTTGAGTCCTGTATAGTTCACCTTTTATAATTTGTGTTTTAAAACTCTTTCAGATCAAACTATGATATTTTGAATTCCAAAAATCATGGACATGCAGACAAGTGTTGAGTAATAACCTACTTCATGATAAGCAGAGAGGAGATTTGATTTTAATCCTGTCCTAGGCTTAAAGAATGAAACACATCCAAGTATGGGAATAGGTTTAATACACCACTATATTCCCTGTATTTAAATTTTATAGTGCTTTGCATTTCATAATTCTTGGGCAGGAGTTATATGTTCGTCAAGTGCACTCAGCAAAATAGCTATTTAACTGTAGGTACATTAAATTGCACTTGCAGTATATAAACAGCGTAAACAATCAGGTATATAGACCAATGAGCCAGCTAGTGTGTGTTCCTCTGCTGTAGAGAAAATTGTGCAGCTGCATACTATAGACCATATATTATTGGTACTTAAAGAAGATTCCCCTTTAACTCAACATAATTTCAGATAATGCAGGATTTCATACAAAATTATGACTTTTTTAGGGGTCAAACTCTCCCTCACAGAAAGTGTCACTGTCTTTGGGACGCATGTGTCTCTCATCAGAGAGTTTACTGCAACATGCTTGGAGTTGCCTGCTGGGGGAAGAGGCTGTGACATTAAAACTGAGCCCAGCGAGTCTGAGTACAGCTGATGGCAGTCATTTACCTGCCTGTCCCCTCTCTAGGAAGCAATCTTTGCTGGGGAAATTATGAAATTTTTGGCTTACTGAAATGAAATGGAGCACTAGCAGATGCATGACAGGGATAATCCATAATAGAGTGGCTGATTGTATTGGGTTTGCGTGGCAAGGTTTTGGTAGCGGGGGGGCTACAGGGGCGGCTTCTGTGAGAAACTCCTAGAAGCCTCCCCCATGTCTGATAGAGCCAATGCCAGCTGGCTCCAAGACGGACCCACCGCTGGCCAAGGTCAAGCCAATCAGCGATGGTGGTAGCGCCTCTGTGATAACATATTTAAGAAGGGGGAAGAAAAAAAATAACTGCACAGTTGCAGCTGGAGAGAGGAGTGAGAATATGTGAGAGGAACAACTCTTGCAGACACCAAGGTCAGGGAAGAAGGAGGGGGAGGAGGTGCTCCAGGCGCCGGAGCAGAGATTCCCCTGCAGCCCATCGTGAAGACCATGGTGAGGCAGGCTGTCCCCCTGCAGCCCATGGAGGTCCATGGTGGAGCAGAT
>WAAD01034499.1:0-65432 GCA_013389945.1 Fregata magnificens | reverse complement strand
TGCCCTTCCCCGGCCGGCCGGTTGGCCGCGGGTCTGGCGGCAGCGCAGACGCACCGGGTCGGAGGTGGAGGCGGGGCCGGGGGCTGCGGGCGCATCCCTGCTCCGCTGCCTTCGGGTTGGGGTGGAGGCGAGGTAGGCCGGTGTGCGGGAGATGCCCAGAGGGATTTTCGGGGCCCCGGAGAGCTGGCAGCGCCCAGTCCCGGCGCAGGGCTGTGCCGAAATGTGCAGCTGCGTTTTGTTCGGTTGTAGCTGTTGGGAGCCGTTTCCTCCAGTGGGCCTGCGTACATCCGAACAGCACCGGGATGTGGCTGCTGGGAGTCTGGGGTTTGCTTTGGCCAAGGAACTTGCGGCTGCTGGTGGCTTTTAGCAGGTTTTCTGATCTCAAGCACTTTTTCTTCTCTCTTAGACGTCCCCCCTCCCCCGGTGAGCTTCGTGGGCTGCTGTGCCCCTGCTATGCCCTGTTAGTGTTTAAAAACGTATTTAAAACCCAAGTGGATCTTGCTGTTTGTGTTAATGACATTTGCTTTCAGGTTTTGAAAGGGTAAAACACAAATCAAATATTGAACTTATTTCTTTGTAGAACAGAGCACTTTCAAGTGTGACCATCCCCCATCACTTTGTAGATGTTAAGGTTTGTTTTGTTTGTGAGTTACCTGAGGCCACTCAGCACATTGCCCTGAAATATACTCATTTGAAAACCTTGAATATGTTTCATGTGATATAACTCAGGCCTGTAAGATTTGCCAAACACATTTCTTAAAAAGGTCTTACACCTGTAGTTTTTCTTCCTGCCTTTTTTATCTACTTTTTGCAGTGGTTGTAGGTTAAGTTAAAAGACGTTAATTTTTTTTTTTTTTTTCATTTCAGCTATTAGTCTCTTGTTTAAACTTACAGTTTTTATAGCCAACATGTTAAGTACCCAACCTCAGTTCAGGTGAGAACTGGCTACCACAACTACTTTAAAAGTGAATTTCAGTTTGTCATGTTTCCTAATTTTGCCACAGAGCCTTGTAGCTAATTTTTTTTTATGTTACGTTTCAATGCACTGTCATTGTGCTATGGTGCATGGTGTTTTCTTATCAACCTGGGAGTAGTAATTTTATTAATGTGGAAATAAACCAGATTTAATTCCATTTCTGCCAGTCTTCAGGAACCTAGGTGGAACCTCATTTTCACAAACTACTGTGTGTTGTCTGAAAAACTGCAAACTTCTGGTACTAGAGTTCTTGTTTATTATACAAGGAATCAGGGATTACCTTAGTTATTTCTCTGTCTTCATTTTTGTCAATTTTCTGTTCACGGGAAACATTTGAAAACTTGCATATTCTTCAAAATAACAACGTGTTCTCTGACCAAATTATGTGAACTACACATTTGATGCAGAAATTAAGATTCACATTCCATATTTAGAAGAACCATGAAAGATTTGTCTGGTTCTTCTTTCTCTGTGTAATCTTGCTTCCAAGAAGATGGTGGATGGCTTATTTTGAAATATCCCAGAGCTTTTCAAATGGAGAATGAAATCAAGCTCAGCTTTTGCTAAGTGAAGGTCCTGTATGGTGGCATGAAGCAGGAAGCCCTAAATGATTTCATGCTAAATGAACTTATTTTGAAGTTAAGGCTAGATGCATCTTAGGAAGTATAAGTGAAATGCATTGTGTGCAAGAATCTTTATACTTCTTGAAGCACTTGGAGTTTCTAAACAGCTTGAAAATACTTGAAGAATATTAGTAACTTCATTTGGAAGAAAAAGTTGCATCCTTTTCATCAAGCTTAAATAATACATAATAAGTTTCAAGCAGTCATCGATACTGGAAGTAGGGTTTACAAGGCGGCAAGGTCTTCAGTAAAAACAGCACTGTTTTTTAAACATGTTCCCAAACCTTTGGGTATCTTCTGTGTCTAATATGATTAGGTCAGATTTCAGTGTGCCAACAAACTTTTAAGGCTTTGCATTTCGTTTAGGCTTGTCTTGTACTGTGTTTGGAGGTGCTGGTCAGGAGTTTAACAAATGGCATAGGTTTGGGTTTTAATCATGAGCGAAGCAACTGCTAACTTAAATTTCTTTACTTGCAGAAGCCATTCATGCCATTTTGGTTTACAGCCAAAGTGTAGAAGAACTTTTGAAACGCAGAAAAGTCTATCGAGAAACAATTTTTAAGTATTTGGCAGCACAAGGAATTCCAGTGCTTCCTTCCTCTGAGAAACATTTACTCATTGATCGTGTAAAGCAGTACTGGAGTGGGCAGCTCACAACGTGTTCCTCAGAGTCAGGAGAGAGAAAACCACACACAGAGGTGAGTGCTGCTTTCTGAAAGACCTGAGGATGCTTAGCATTGCTTTTGCAGGATAACCAGTGTAAATTTTCTAATGTACATCCAAAATGTGGCTCTTCACCTGTGTTTACAAAGGTACCGAATCTCTTCAACTCTTGGTTTTTTTGGTTTTGGTTGGGTTTGGGTTTTTTTTTTTTAAATTACATCATTTAAAGGTGTCTGTGCCAATGAGCCGCTTGCAGAGCACAGTCTGCTCTGTCTTGCAAAGTATATTAGTGCATTCTAGCGTCTGGGGTCTTCTCCATGCTTTTAATTTTTAAGTTGTACTGTAAGCTAAAATAAAGTGTATTTACAAATAATTCTGTGGATTCAAGGACGACTGAAAACAGTGTTAATGGTACAGAAACCCTGCATAGCCCCTTGTCATTTTTTTAATGTGGTGGATCTTCTTAAACTTTTGCTATAGATCCAGGATTTCCAGTCATCCTCCAGCCACTAGCAATACCATTGGTAGGGCTCATCCCAGAGCAGAGCAAAAAGATACTGTCGATAGGGCAAAAACGTCTGTCGGACTGTGGTCTAAAATGTTGCAGGGGAGGGATGCAATGGAGAGAAAACTGCTTTCTTGTAAGTGGCCTTGATCTACTTCTAGAGACAGTGCAATCAAAGTAGCACTGTCTGTAAGTTGTTCTCCTTTTCACCTCTTGCAGTTAGAGTGCAGAATGGATTTTAATGAATTTTTATATCATTGAAATGTAAAGCTTGTAGCAGTACCTGGTCTGTGTCATTTTTTTCCCTTGGTATTAGTAACACTTAATACAGTGTAACTAAATGTGTTTTGGCAATTACAGGTTATTCTGAAGTTCAAAATTTTGACATTTAGCAAATCCTCGTGGTGTAGTGAACTTTAAGTGTTTTATTAGTCTTGGATCTTTACCATGTAGTTCTAAGTAGCCACCTTGCTCTTTCAGGTGTTGTACTTCTGAGACCTAATGGACAACAGCCCCACCAGCTGGACTGTTAGAGCTTTGTAGCTGTTGATAACCTATTGCATTGAGCTTTCTCTCAGGGACTAACTGATGAGAATCATGATTTAGCTGAGAATTGTTTTCAAAACAATTTTTCGTGTGAGTACTTTGGGGAAAAAAAAAAAAATTTTGCTCTTGCAAGAACACTTCCCAAGTATTACCCCATACTGAAGTTTTATGATTGAAGGCAAGTACATTAAGTTCTCCGAAGTACTTAAAACATATTCGCAAAGAATGAGAAGTTCAACTGCTTTATTTATCACATACATCTTTCTTTGCCTTTGTTTTCTAATTCTTGTGGCCTTCACCATTTTGAAGAAATGGGTAACATGAACCTACGTAACAGAATTAGAATTAATTACATTTTTATTGTGAAACAAATACAGCATTTCTATATAGAAGTCTCCGAACTTTTCATACTTAATTACTTAATACTTACTTAAAACATACTTAATTTAATACACTAGACTTCAATGTTAGCAAACTTGACATTTGATTTACTTTTAAAAGTCTTGCTGTTACGCAAATACTGAGAAGCCCTACAAAATAACTGTACATTTAGTTATTGTTCAAAAAATGCGTCACCTTACAGTTGGAGGTCATGTATCTTTACGTTGGAAAGTTTGGATGATTTTTGTTAAGTAAAAAATCTTACCTATTGTAAGAGAAAGCAGAGGATAAACAAACAACATATGTACAAATTAAATAGGCTCACAGGACTGTTACTTGAGCATCTGATTGTTGCCTTTTTCAGTGACGCTTCCTTTAGAAAGAAGTGTCCTCTAAACCAAATGTGGTTTTATAATCAACTCAAAAACCTGTCTTAAATATCTAATTGCTAAGCAGCTTGTTTCCTAAATGTTTGTGCTTAAATTTTGCTATTCTTCTACACATAGTTGTAGACATACCAAGAATTCAACTGCAAGGAACAGATTTTTTTTTGCTTAGCTTGACCCATAACAGTGTCTCAAAAATCTTACTGCTTACTTTGTTGCGGTACATATTCAGTGATAAAACACCTGGAGTGGTTTGTCACCCTCTTCTGATATGGTTTTAATAACATGACCACTGGTTCCTCACTGATACTTGCTTTTGTTACTTACCGTGGATCCAAATTCAAAACTTTATACCCTCCACTCTGTTGTCAGTCTCAGCAACCCATCATTAAATGCAACTATTATTTTGAAGTATTTCTTATCCCCTACATCTTAGATGTATTTTAGGCGTGTGTATGTCATTTTCTGTAAAACAAGGAAAAAAAAAAAATGGCACAAGTGGCTTGTCCATAACCTATGGGGAACCAGTGGAAGATGTGTTTTGAGTAGTTTTGTGCTTTTTTTCACTCACCCATTCTTCTCTAAGGCTTCTAGACAAGACAAGAGTCTTTGACTGAGCCTTTTCAAATTATTCTTTGAAGGTTTGGCTGCCTGCTAGCGAAGTTTAATTTGCCTCACTGCTTAAAAATACTTTCTCAGCAGATTCAGTGTTGAACAAAGGATTTTATGAAAGTCTGAAGGGAGGATTTTATGACAGGCTAAATGGAGTTGCCTTTATTCCCGGAGTAAGCCTATGCTGCTATGTGAAAATTCCTGCAGCCCTCCTATCCCAATGTCATATTGTCTCAGTCTGTTTTAAGTGATCAGTTGTACAATTAGAAAAGTAACTGAGATTCCTCAAGACTTTTGTCTATTTTGGAGGAGCAAGTAACGTAAGTTATGGTTTTCTTTGTTTTGGGCTCTTTTTGTATTAGAAATATGGTGAAGACTGCAAATATCACTCATGAAAGTGACCAAACATCTTTTGGATGATTTTTGGCAGTCTTACTGCCAAACAGGGCTAAATTCAGGCACGTGATCTGGTGGAGAAAAAGTTCTGGAACACGTTAATTCTTTGAGTTTGAGTTCTTCCTGGATTAGTTGTGCATTTTGTTAGCATACTCCACTGACATAGGTAAAATACCCCCATAAATCAGAAGTATTCTGTCAGCTTCAGGTATTAGGATGTATTAGGATATTAGGAGGATGTATTAGGATATTAGGATGTATTTCAGGCTGGAAGGAGGATCCGGGGAACTACAGGCCTGTCAGTCTGACCTCGGTGCTGGGGAAGGTTATGGCACAGATCATCTTGAGTGCCATCATGCAGCAGGTACAGGACAACCAGGTGATCAGGCCCAGTCAGCATGGGTTTATGAAAACCAGGCCCTGCTTGACTAACCTGATCTCCTTCTATGACAAGGTGACCCCCTCAGTGGATGAGGGTAAGGCTGTGGATGTTGTCAACGTAGACTTTAGTAAAGCCTTTGACACCGTTTCCCACAGCATTGTCCTGGAGAAACTGGCTGCTCATGGCTTGGACGGTTGTACTCTTCGTTGGGTAAAAAAACCGGCTGGATGTCCAGTCCCAAAGAGTTGTGGTAAATGGAGTGAAATCTAGTTGGCACAGGTGGTATTCCCCAGGGCTCAGTATTGGGGCCAGTTCTGTTTAATATCTTTATCAATGATCTGGATGAGGGGATTGAGTGCACCCTCAGAAAGTTTGCAGATGACACCAAGCTGGGCGGGAGTGTTGATCTGCTTGAGGGAAGGAAGGCTCTACAGGGGGATCTGGATAGGCTGGATTGATGGGCCAAGGTCAACTGTATGAGGTTCAACAAGGTTAAGTGCCAGGTCGTGCACTTGGGTCACAACAACCCCATGCAGCACTACAGGCTTGGGGAAGAGTGGCTGGAAGGCTGCCTGGTGGAAAAGGACCTGAGGGTGCTGGTTGACAGCTGGCTGAATAGGAGCCAGCAGTGTGCCCAGGTGGCCTGCATTGTATCAGGAATAGTGTGGCCAGTAGGAGTAGGGAAGTGATTGTGCCCCTGTACTCAGCACTGGTGAGGCTGCATCTCAAATCCTGTGTTCAGTTTTGGGCCCCTCACTACAAGACAGACGTTGAGGTGCTGGAGTGTGTCCAGAGAAGGGCAACGAAGCTGGTGAGGGGTCTAGAAAACAAGTCTTATGTAGATGGGGTGCTTAGGGACATGGTTTAGTGGTGGACTTGGCAGTGCTAGGTTAACAGTTGGACTCGATAATCTTAAAGATCTTTTCCAACCTAAACAATTCCATGATTCTCTGTGCATATTCAAAAGGTGACTTCCCAATAAGTACTGTTTGTTCTTATTAGCTATATGAAGATGCAGAGACCAACACAATTCACCAAATTAAAAGGTACCAAAAAGAACAGACTGAAGGCAACGTGAAACAGTAAAAACATGTCAACACAATTGCTTATTTATAAGCACTTTTCAGTAAATTGATATGCCTTAATATGAGATTAGCTTTTCAGGTTGGATCTGTGTCCTTCTTGTTTTTCTGTAACCACTTTTGGAAGTGTAAAGGCCAGTGAAAAGTTACTAACCCAGGCATTTTTTACTCAGCAGAAATTTTGTCTCTCAGTGTGAGAATCCTGGTCTCATGGGACTTGTTCAAAAATCCTTCCTCTGCCCTTTTTCAGTAGAACCAGGATTTTCCTCTTTGTAAACTGTAGACCAAGACAAAACTGAAGGACTATTCTAACTGTAATTCAAAGAACCTCCCCTGATTCTCTAGATAAGACAATCATGATCTTAAAAATAAATGAGATTTTACTTAGTTATTTTTCTTCACGCACTCTGTCTCAGAACACTTGAAGAACACTTAGAATGTTGAAAATAAGTATTTACGTGATTTTATGTTGTTCTAAGTGGTAATCTTGCATGTTAAGGCTAAATAGTTCTAAGAAAAAAATGTGCTTGATTGCAGAGTCACGGAGAGAGACAAAAGTCACCGCAAGATGACATTCGTGATCTAGGAGAAGAATTCTGTCAATGGTTCTTTGAAGTCCTGAATTCTCAACACCCCTTGAGAGTAAAATCTGGAGAAAGATGGGGACCACAGCATTTTTGGGAGGATGCCAGAATGAAGTTCTGTTACAACACATTAGAAAAAAACATGGAAGAATATGTTGGTGCAGAAATGGTGAGCCTTCGCCTGCTCTCCTTGGTTAAAGAAGAATATCTTCTATTCAACCCTAATTTGCATGGCAATGGATTGAAATGTGCCAAGTCTCAACATGGGTTAGTGCTGGTGGCAGTGGCTGGCACAGTACATAGAGACAACACTTGTTTGGGCATCTTTGAACAAATTTTTGGACTCATTAGCTGTCCCATTAGGGAGAATACCTGGAAAGTAAAAGTTGTGAATCTTAAAATAGTTGGACAGAATGCTCTGGAGCCTGGGATGCAAATTGAAAAACCCTCCATAAAATACGAGTCCAACCAACTGCAAGAGTTGTATGATGGGAAAGAACTGACTCTGTTTGAACCTCAGAAATTCTGAGCAATTCTTTCACAACTGAGTGGCTGGGTGAGGGGGGAACATACAGCACTTGTAGTGCATAGCTGAATATTGAAATGGTTGCAGTCATGTGACGTTGTCTCTTTTTTGAGGAGATTTGCTGGATGCAAACTGAGATAGAGAGTCTGAAGTATTAATGCAGGTGATGCTTTTGGGCACCTTTCCAGAGCTAACAAATATTTCAGAGCATTACTTCAGATTTTTGTACTGTAGTTAGGAATGGAGTTAGTTTAATTATTCGTGGTTACAAAACACGGTTCCATTTAAATATGTGTTGGCAGCAGTATATAATGAACTGAATGACATGAGGTTCACAAACTGCAGGTTGCTTCTTTTCAGGTCACCAGTTTAAACTCTTACCTGAGTTGTAACAGGAAGTAATTGCTTCTGGCTTTTTGAAATGGGCATCCGTGAGTGTCTAAATGGACATCTAAGTCCCAAGAAAACCATCTGCCCCTTTAGGAGTTTTTGGAGAGAACAGACAAAATGATGTGAATGCTGCCATTTATGTTCTAAATGTGGTTCTGTAACTGAACAATAGAAGTAGTTTAATGGGACAATGCAGGAAGCTTGGCATTCTTGAAGTCTTTTTCTCTTTGGTTTAATAGCTTGCTTTCCTTTTACCTTATGGTTCCAACTTTGTAATGAATACAGGCGAACTCTCTGTTGTTCTATCTGTGTCGCCAAGCAGATGAATTTGAGATGGCTGCCCAGGCATCCATTTCTAGCACTGACTCTCTTGGATCGAGTGGTTGATTTCATGATTTACAGCAGCACTGTATGAACCAAATGCTTTGATGATTATTTTGTATATACTTACAACAGAGTTTTTAATATAATAGTTGTGATTTTTGTATGTCTTCTCAAAATGAGAATTTTATCTACTCTGAGCTGCCTTATTACATTAACTAGAAGTCAATTTGTTAACGCTGGGCAGTTACAATGACAGGTGATATTAAATAAATAATCCAATTACTACTTAATAACTGAAATTATTGCCATTGGAGATCTTGAATTTTTTTACTTTTTTTTTTAATTTATAAGGGATTAGAGGTGAAATGAGATGAAAACTTCTTTTTCCATAGCTTTCTTGGATTGTTTGCGGGTTTTGTTTTAATGTTATAGCTTCCACAATACAAGTTGTAAAAATGGAAACATTCCCCGTAACATGGGAACAGTTCTTTTGGTTTTGATATGTTTGTCAAAGACGACAAATGGTAAAATTACGGGTTGGTGAGGGGAAACAAGAAGATTCAGGTATGCACAGAACTGCTTTTTATGAACAGTCTGAATCTCGAGTTCTCTTTAAAAAATTTCTAAAATAATTTCTTTTCTAAGCAAAAGTTCAAATACTGTGTTGGAATGTTCTCTCCGAATAAACAGTTGAGTTGTGGCTTCTTCATCTACTGATGTATAATAAATAAAAATCAACCCAAATTTAAAATTCAGAAGAAGCAGTTTCCTCGTATGTGTTGCGACTTGCATTCCTCTTCAGGTGAGGACAAAAGCCTACCTAAAGGCCTAAATGGGTATTCAACATTCGGTATGACAGTCTGTAATTCAACTAAATATTTTGTCGTTTGCAGAACTGTACTTTGTAACTGGCCACATAGCTATTACTTTAGTCGGTGTGTTAAATATGAACATGACTAAGGGTGTGGTTTTCATTAGTGCTTTAAGCTTATGTGGTGCAGGCAGTCCCCTTCCTCCACTCAGGTGCCTGTCCTTGACTCCTCCTTGTATCAGCATTAACGCTTGTGCTAACTCTGAGCAAGAGGGAGTGGGGACTGATCCCAATGAAAACTAACTCATTGTCAGAAACCCTTCAGGCTGATCAGCTCTGTAAGAAGGCTGGCCGCACAAGTGCTAGTGTCAGCTTGAGGAGCACAGATGAGAATTTGCTTTTTTTTTTTTGGTGACAACCTGAATTTCTGTGGGATTAAGCAAGTGATCAAATAGGGGTCTTTGTTAATTCTTACATTCCAAATGTTTATGCTTGATAACTTCAAAATACTGAATACAAGAAGCATTGTGGTAAATCAGCTTTTTACTAAGGCTGGTACCTAATGAACTTGTTCTTACGCCTTCGGTTCTCCTACACAAAGTATGCAAGGAAATGTTAAATTGTCACAGCCTTGTGACCTCTGTGTAAATCCCTATTCTGTTGCAGAGTGGAGTAGGTGCTGTATGATTTACTGATGACCTGTTGGTGCAGTTGCTGCTCTTGCATTGTTGATTAGGCTGTTAAGAATCTGCATACATTAGTCCATGCTCATTAGCTGCCGAATGATAACTGATTTTTGCAGCAGCTAATTTTGGTGTGTGCTTATGGATTACTTCAAATTGTAGTTACCAAGAAGCAGCTGGTATCAGCAGTTGATGAGCAGTTGACTGCTGCTGCTGAGCATCAGTTATTCCAGGCTGCTGCGGCAAAATGCCGGAAATGGTACAGTAGCCGCCTTTTACAATCTCACCACCTGAATATTTGGTAGGCATTGACAGTCAGCTGATGCTGAGTAACTGTGGTTTTGCAGTTATTAACTGGTATGACATTTTATCCTGTGATACACCTTCCTCTTTTTCTCCCAGGCCTGCATTCTCTCTTTCAAAAGCATACTCATGCCTTCTAAATGCATTTTATTTCCACTTGGAAAAAAGGATTCCAGTTTTGTAATGGTTCTTCAGGCTCTCCATCTTGCAAGGAGGCAGAACTGGGTTTTGAAAGCTGCTGCCCGACCAGTCAGCACCGGCTGGCCTGTTTGCAGTCAGGTTGTAGGGGAGGCAGAGAGGCGGCGGTGCCTCTGTTCCTTGACACTTTGTGCATGTAGAAGCATGTTCATTTTGTGCCACACGAGAGTTGTGAGGTTGTAGCTGCAGTACTGCACTGCAGGATATCACGGATATTTTTCCGCTGTTCTGATTATTGTTCATAGTAAGTATCCTTAGTGGGAGTTCAGAATTCAATTTTCAAATCATTGTCACATTCAGAATTTTTTTTTCTAAGAGTAGAAAAACACTAACTGCAGGGTAAATTTGAGAAGGTACTTTTAGCTTAACCTTGACTTCAGGGAAAAAGTTAGGACTTGTTTAAATGGAGTACAGCCAAAAAACTTGAAATATTTATGGAAGTGATTTCATCATTCCCTCTAGCTGCTGCTGTTCGGAGCTGAAGTAACTTCTAGTCAGTTTGCCTTTGGAAACAATGGCCATTTTAGTTGCATTTAGGAGATTGAAAAAAATTAAAACTAATTTAAAATCGTTTTCATCAATTTTCCTCTATCGCTATTTAGTCAAGGCTCAAGACAAATACTTTCAGTAACAATTTCATATGTCTATCACTGCTACTTAAGCTGAAATGCTAAATTTGTATTTTGTAGATCTATCTCTGGAAAGTAGTTTGATAGTAAACAAAATACTGACTTGCAACAAAGCAGGCAGAACTTTCTGAATTGTATAAATGTTAAACAGTGGAAATCGTGACCCTCTGTTCTAATCAGCCACACCAGACTGATTTAATTTTTTTGTCTCTGAAGTAGGAAGCTTGAATGTCTTAAAGCAATATATGAGCAGAACCTCTGTGATCATGCAGGCCAGCTACCTTACTGCAGGTTACGCTGTATTGCGTTGGCTGTGCTTACTCTCGTTACGCAGAAGAAGAAAAGTAATCACAAGGAGACCTTACACAGAGCATTAAACAAGTTCTGACTTGTGTCTAAATATCCAGCAGTGCTTAACTGCATGTTATTTTATCAAACTTGTAATAGTAATGAAAGAAATGTGTTTTCTTTGGATGCTCACTTCCTCCATGAAATTAAATTTTTAAGTGTATTTAGGAATTTGTAAAATATGTCTAATATTCTTTATCTATGTCCTGCTTGCTTAGTAATCTGAGGAGGAAATCTTAAGGTGGATGACTAGTCTTCATCAAAATACTTGTGTTTTTTCCCCTCATAAATTGCAAAGGTAGATGAACATTGCCTTTGTAGCCTTCACTGTCTGTTTTTCTTAATGTTTCGTAATGCGTGCGCTGTTAAGCGAGCTGCCAGTTTGACTGTTTCCTACATCCAGTTCCCTGAACTTAAAAACCCCAGTGCTTATTTTGGGTACTATTTCAAAAGGTGTGGATTCTTCATTGCTGCTGGAAAGACTACTTCAAATCTCAGATTAGCTCTAGTTTATTAGTTCACAAATTTATTGTAATATAGTCTGGTGGTGGGTGCGGAAGTAGCTCAGTTGTTAAACCTTTGGATTGAGGAAAACAATTTGTTTGGAATTGTGATAGTTTTCTCACCTGAAATGTTTGCAAGCAGTAGCATTTCTCACGCTGGCTGCAGAGTACCTACAGTCCTCTTCACGTATCTTAATCAAAATTAGGCAGGATAGGAAAGATAAAGTTTCACTGCTAAGCACTCTATGAAAGTGCAGGGTCTTAACTCTGTAGGGGGTCCAGGTGCCTTCAGAAGCATATAGTAGTTGTTATTTTGAAATGGGAAGCTAACAGTATGTTGGACACTAAATGCTGCTAAGGACGTTTCTTCAAGCTAAGGGTCATACTGGCTCTGCGGATCAGAAGGATCTGCCTGCTGTAGGAGGTGGGGGCAGGCAGACGTCTGCAGGAGAATCAGCTGTGCTAAGCCGTCTTCTGCTCCGTTGTTTGACCAGATGCTTGTGCTGTGTTTTTTCAGAACAGGCTGTAGGAAGCGGTCTTAATGCAGTACACCTCGTAGGCCTGGATTTTATGCTTTTCAAATAGTATTAATTTGACTTACTAACTTTTTTTGGCAGTTGAAATAATTTGCATAAGTCAAATGCTTTTTGTGGCCTGTAGCTGAAAACTGATTTAGTATGAATTATGTAATTGTTTAAAGAGAGCAACAGATCTAAAGATGGTGATGGAATGTGTAGAGTAAGTTCATCCTACAGAGTGATGCCAGGCAGTACCTGGTGGCAGAAGAAATCCTAGTGTTAGAAAATGTGAAAGGTGATTGCAGCAGCAAGACCGTGTCGTTGCAGAGTACTGTATCTTTACCCTCTCTGGATATTTTATTAAATGTGAAGATCTAACATTACGTATAATGTGCAGATGCAGCTACTTTGCCAGCATGACATTACTAGGAACTGCAGTGTTTTCTTGTATCAGTCTTCAAGCATCACCTGCTGCAATACTTTTTTTTTTTTTTAGCTTGTGACTGATTTCTTGATCTCTTCAAACTAAACCGAGAGAACTCGACGGTTTAACAGTTATGTATGAAGAACTGGAGGAGAAGAATGTTTGCTTGAAATATTGATTTTTCTCTAATTCCCAGTTACTTGGGACAAATGTAACATACTTTTGACAAATTGGTTTTAAAGAGTCACAGATATTTATTAGAGTGGAGTCTAAAGATGGATAAGTAATGCCATGTTCTTGTTAGTTGTTTCCTCTAATGCATGCTCATATTTGAAATGCAGTGTTGAGGCACTTCCAAGACCATGAATGACATAAGCAGCTAAATAAGGCATTCCAGGTGATGAACTTCAGCATTTCTTTATTGTTTTGCTTTTATTTTTTTCCTGTTCTAATTGTCTTCATTATGGCAGGAACTTTTCCATTGTCCCTTGTAACGATGATATCTGAAGTTCAAGCAAACCAATGTGTTTAAGTTAATACCTAGGTCATAGTAACGCTGCTTTATTTAGGATCCTCTAAGGAGTGCCGTGGATCAGTAGCTTTAGTGTGTAGGCCTGGTTACTTTGTATAAACGATGCATTCCTTCCTAACGACTATACCCTTGAAGAAGAACTAAATATTGATAAGAGGGAACATCCTGCCTCAGAAGGCACCAAGAAGCTGGACGATTGCCAAAGAAGCATAAAGTCAGCAAAAGTCCATGGTAACTGGGGGAAAGGTAAAGGCAGCAAGGGGAGATTGCGACCACCGACTCAATTCGGGACCAAAAGACTCACCCCCCTCACCTCCCTTAAGCATGCGCAGTAAGCTAAAAAGTACTCTGTCAAAGCAAGAGATATATGGACCAATAGAGAATTATTGTGTGTAGTTAATTACCAATGGTATCTTCAGGCGGAGTTTAGAAAATGCATATGAATAGTTAGGTTGTATAAATATTGTATCTGTTCGCCAAAAGTTTGAGCCAGATTTGTGGAATACCACTTAGCTCCTGATTCTGTGCAGACTTGTACTAAAGAAATACCTCGACCCTGTGTGGACTGGCTCGCACACCGGGTACAGATCCCACTTTTCGGGACAACAACGAGACACTTCTGCTTTTTTTTGCATTGCTTGCTGTTTCTTGCAGTCCCTTACCTTTCTGGGTAGCTTGTTCTTTTTCCCCGAAGTGTTTGAGAAGGGTTAATTCTGCAAGGTGATCAAGTTCTGTAAAAGGAGAAATACAGGCCTTCAGTAAAGAGAGCAAAACTCATAGGATTTGGCCTTTACCTCATGTGGTGTACCTCAGCGTTCAAAGGATTTTGTTTTTGAAGACTTAATGCAGATCGAAAGTTTCTTTTTTTCAGGAAACCAAGTAGAAATCCTTAGTTAAATGTAGTATTTCTCCCACAGCTTGGAATTAACAGGAACTGCTGTCAACAAGTATTTTTCCAGATGTATTTTGCTCTGAACCGTCAGGCTCTGATTTCGAGTCTGATGTATTCACCAACGCAGAGCATAGGGCTCTCCTACCTTGTGTTCGGTGATGACATGCTTACAGTGCAGTTGGCAGCTGAAATACTACTAATAACAGGGACCACAGTAGCCAGAGACAGGAAAGAGGTAAACTCATTTAGTCGGCCCATCAGTAGAGACTGATAAAAGATGGGTAAGTAAGGCAATTTATGTGGGCCCATGTGCAGGAAGGTTGGAGGACAAGCAGCTGGCAACCGATAGCTGTGACCACAGCAGTGCTTGCTGGAGTGCCTCATTAATCGAGGAGGGGAAGACGTTAAAAAGCAGAATTTTATGTATACTGACAACACTTCCGCCAGTGTTAAAATCCCTGATCTGAGATTTTGAGTTTCAGTTTGCGACTGGTGTGAAGTTAAGCCTCTCTCTGGAAAGGCTAATTAGCCTGTATGCCATGTAAATAAACCTGGAATGTGCAGTGATGCCAGTCGATTGCAAGGAATCCTCTTTTTTAAACTCCCTTTCAGCTCTTAGTAGTAGAAAGGAACGACCTCGTGTAACCGTAGGGGTAATAACAGTGCTAGAATCGTCCCTGCCCTGTCTGCAGGAAATCCAGAGGCTGGGTTTAGTCTCAGCAGGCATAATGGCCTTTTGGTGACATCTGGTGGCAGATTCATTGCTTGCCTGCGGTCGTACACTTGATTAAACCGTGCACTGATGCAGGCAGAGGCACTCGAGGCTTGCTCTGGAGACAGGGGAGGAAGTGCCTGCTTTATCCCTTTCGTGGCTGGCAACGAAATGGCCTGACGTTGCCAGTGGCTCCCTTGCCTTGATCAAAAAGAAGGCTTGAAGGCAATCCGTCAGCCCTTGGTAAGGATCTGAAGGGTGTTTTAAAGATTTCAGCCCATCAGTGATGTCAAGCTGTGATATTCAGCAAACTGGTTGTTCTAGGGTTGTAGAGGGAAACATTATGGTGATAAGGCGGCTTTCTGGCAATAAAATTTCAGCTGACTTGTTAAAAAATGCATTTCTTTTGGCATCTGCTTCCCTGGGTTTTTTTTTTTTTTCCAGAATGCCTTGCTCGAGTGGCTGGGATTCTGAAGACAGCACAGTTGCTGTTTTTTAATATTGCTTGTAACTGCAAATCTTAATCACCCCTGAGGCCCAACAGGAGGAGGATTGCCCTCATTCAGGGGTAGTCAGTAGCCCTCTGCGTCGTGCTGAGTTCAAACAGTGTTCCTTCTGGTTTTGGGTTGTGGGGTTTGTTTTTTTTTTTTTCTTTCCAGATTCCCCAGTCCTTATTGAAAATGCCAAGGAAACAGCCAGGTTAAATATACTGGAAATTATATTTGAGCAGAGAAGCTAGACATGGCCAGCCTGTCACATTTTGCATAGAGTAGAATGAGAAGTAAGAAACTTCCTGTCTTGCTTTGATAAACTGTTATGGAGAAAAAAAAGTATGAAGTTTATTTGGCTTGTTGCCAGCAGTTGCCCTTACGGGGCTCTTCAGAGACGTGAGTTAGAACAAAGCAGAGGTTTTTGTGATAGTCTTATTTGTGCAGAGAGGCAATGGTTCAAGCTGTACTGGCTCTGGTTGTAAAATTTCAGTAAAAAGCATCCAGAAAGCCACTAACAGTCATTAGCTGTTAAAGCAGCTGTAGTTGTTTTTCATCTGGGTAGTTGAGGAGCTTGCCAGGCAGGTTTATGCAGTTAGAAAGGAGAGGGGGAGTGGCATACAGCCTGAGGGTTCCTCCACTCTGCGCCATGGTCTGGTTGGCCCCGCTCTGGAAGAGGCAGGTGTCTGCTGGAAGGAGCAAGAGACACGTAATTCGTGCACGCCCACCTCTTCTCTGCACTCTGAGAGCATACTTGCAAGGGGAATAACGTCATGGTGTACGCACTGCCATAAATCACTCATTTTAAAACCAGCAAAAGCCAAAGCTTCTCATCTCGATGAGGTTTTGGTGCCTTGCCAGCATTTTCCCACATGAGGCTATTGAGAGAAAGGAAATGGCAATTTTTAATAACTTGACTGTGATTTAACAAAACAAAAGAAAGGCTCATCCTTTATCTCAGAGCTTTCTCCCTCCTGAGCTGCTGAGGTCTGCCACAAGCCTGGTGGCTTGTGTCTGAGAACCTTAAAAGAAGCAGAAGAGTAGTTACTGTCCCTAATAATGGACAGGAGCAGCTTTCAGGCAAGGAATGAGCGAACAGAGTAGGGCTCCTCCGCTGGGAGAAGTAGCAGCAGGGAATAGTAACTCCCCACCTCCTTGGCTGTAAGAATTGGGGAACTGAGTAAAACTTGCAGGTGGGAGGTAGAAAACAATGAGGAGATGCTTCTTTCCACTTAGTTAAGTGTCAGGGAAGAGTTTTCGGTCTTCGTATTTTTCCTTTTCTTTTAACTTATCTTCTACGCTTTTGCCACGTGTTTTCTTTGCCTCTCATATTTAGTAGGATCTCAGTATTTCAGCTCTCTAGACAGGCATTTTCAGTCTTCAGATGTATTGTGACTTGTTTGAGGAGACCCAGGTGCTCCACGTCTGTTCAACTACACAAAAAAATGGGGGAGCGGGGCATGGGGAAAGCAGCTCCTGTGGTAAAAATAATAATAAATCATTGGTCTATTTATGACAGCTGTCTTTTGCATGTTGGCATTTCTGGCTCCTTCCTCTCTCTCAAGTTACTCCTCAAAGATAATAGGGTGTGACCAGGTCTTCTCTTGTAACTTACAAACTTTAATCTCCTGTGAAGAAGCATGTCCTGTGGCCAGTACAGATCCCATCAAGATGTGAATCCGCTCTTTGTGTCACAACTGAGGCACCAAGAATTCCCTTCTGTAAAGTGCCAGGTGTAACTAAGGAGCAGTGAAGACACGGATATTGGTGGCATTTGTCTCAGTTTGCTTTGGAAGCCTATCGAAAATTATTGCAAGCGCCCATTAAAGCAGCCTGGCTAACTCCAAGAGCGCCGTTTGAATAGCCATAATTCCCAAATAGCAAACCAAGAGTGTGATTTTTTTTTTTTTTTTTTTTTTTTCCTCTTGGCAAATTGCAGAAGCTCACAAAGCATTGGGGAAAAAGATGTTTTTATGTTCTGTCTCAACAGCTATCACAGCCTTAAAAGGCTATTTTAGATACCCCACTTTGTCATAGGATCATCTAGGTAATGTGGCTGAGTGTTGTATTTAAATTTCTGCTGTGTCTAGCTAGTTTTGTCCAAGAGTGAACCATCTACAGCGTTCTGAGTGCTTCCACTGTAGAAACCTTTTTAGTCCAAGTCAGGAGGCTGTTTTTGAAGAAAATTTCATGTCTGCTGCCACACACAGAATCAATGTGTTTTGATTCTCATTACAGACCGCCCTTGGGGCATGCACTCTGGGTGCCCTTCAGTTGAAACCAAGCTAGAGAGATCCTTCAGCACTGCACCTAAGGTACCCTGCTCACTGCAAGGCAGTTGGTCCACATGACCAGCCTGGAGCTAGCTGGCAGTAGCCCCCCCAACATGGGTATAGTTTGTGTGCTGGCAGCATCTCAGTGACAGCTGGTTCATGCTCCTGTTGCACAGCACTGTTTGCTAATGTAAACACAGCTTAAGGGTGTTGAAAATGGTATTATAGCATCCTTAGGACTAAATCAAATTAGTTTTCATCATAATACATTTATAAAATGTGTGTATATATGTACATACATGTTTTTAACAAGTCTTTCTCTCACTTTCTAGCGTTTCCCTTACTAGAATTACATTTCAAATGGAGTAATTGTCAGTTCCTCTTTAACAGCAATAAGCATAAGACATCGTGTCAGTACTTGTTAATCTATTCCTTTTTCTCAGTTCATTAGTATTATTTATTGCATGGCTGGATTTTGAGTATTAATGAATTCTTCTCAAAGTTTGCATTTTTTATTGAAATAAATTGATCCTTTTAATATCTCTTCAGTAATTATGGGTTTAGATATATTTGCAGAGTACCCTAGCTCTAACAAGATTAGTGGTGAGAAAATCCCATTTTGAAGATTAGCATGATATATTGAGTTGAACTTTAGGATTTTACTCTGGTGTTTTCATTATGGAGGTTTATTACAGAAAAACACTTTGTCTGCAATTACTTGCTAGCTGATGTGCATCTGAAATGCTCAGATGAATAGCTGTTTTTTTTCTGAAATTAGAAACTTCATCTTATGAGATGCGATGACTTTAAACACTGCTATTAGAAATAGTTGTTATGGAACTAAAAGGATCTCAATATTTTAAATTTACAGTTCAGTTTTCAATTTTGTCTGTGGCACGCATTATCACATCTGGGACAGACTGACAGTGACCAAACTATGAGCTCTCCGTACTGGCCTGTTGCAAAGGGAGATAGCGGTGTGTGCATCCTCATCGACTGCAGTTTCGGCAGAGAGCGTGAAATGTATGCACCCTTTATGCCTCAGCTAGAGGGGTCATAAGGACTGAATTTACCCGTTGCACCTTAGCCACTGACTACTAAGGTAAAGGAACGTGAAGTTGAAATACTTTACGCACCTGTCACTGAAATCGGGGAATAAACCTCGTAACACCAATATAGTGTTAGAAGGCAGGCATTCTTTATTCACGGCGCCAGGAACACGGGGGATAGCTCCTCCCAAGATCGTGTTGGTTCAATCAGTCTAAGAAACAATCTTTTATACATGCACGGATACATAGCCAGTACATATTCATTATCCTTCTGTTAAATGATTGGTTAAAGACTCTTCGCCTACCGTGCAAATGACTACGCATGCCCACTGTGATTTTTGAGACTTTTATTTCCTTGTTCTTTTGAGTCGGAGGGTTTCTTGAGTGGGTGGTCCTTGAGTCGGTGGTCGTGATCTCCCCCTGCCGGAATTACCTTTCCCCCAGTTTCTGTGCTTCAGCGTCTTCTGGGCCAAGAAATTCCCTTTTATCGCTGCTGACTGATTTATGGCCTTCCCATATCTTCACAGCCTTCTCTGTAGCAGGATGTTTCTACTGTTAGTCCTTGAAGTTTTACTGAATTATACTCTTTTAGAAGGTTCTCGTTAATGAGGCATTCATTGCTAAGACTTTCTTATCTGGCCTAAGCATTATTTACTACCTTGTTAAAATTCTCGGGTGTTAGTTTCTACTTCTAACTGTGGTCTTTTCTTAATTACTAATAACTACTACTAACTCCTGCACTATTTTATTTTGTCCAAGAAGAATATATATATACACACATTTGAGGTAACAATTATGTCCATCACAAAAGGCACAGTGGAACTTTCTACCTTTTAGCTTTTGTTTAAGGTATCAGCATGCCTTAATTGGGGCCTAGGCAGCTTGTTCTTCCCAAGAATGTGGGTATGGGCACAAGCTGCGAGTTTTAACCCTTTGGTTATTTACAACACACCTGCCTTGTTGATGCCTGATGTTGTCTAGTACTTTGTGTGTTGGATTTGCACCTCTGTAAAAGATTTGTATACAATAGGATAAAATAAGCTGGAAGGCTTCTAAGGTAAAGGCAAATTTAATTCGGGATTATGTCTCATGAGCAAAACTGTTTTGACTTGAGGAATTTTTACATGATTGAATTTACTGCCAATTAACACAAAGTTTTAATTGCTGATTTGAGGGTTGAGAAGAAAGAAAACAAATGAAAAAAACCCACTTAGGGAAACCCCTTTCGTCTCCCTTCCCCAGGCTCAACTTCAGTCAAACACCTTCCTGGTCTCCCCTTCCCTTGCTTTTGCCGTGTGTTACCCCTAGTCCCTCAGGGGTGCCCCTGCGGGACTCGCTGTGCGGACGTGGGTGGCCAGCGAGCCATGGTCCCTCAAGGCTGTGCCTACCCCACTGTGGGCTGGCTGCGGTCCCTCAGGGTTGTCCCTGCCCCAGCGGGAGTCCCTCAGCTGTGCCCCCTTTGGCACGGAGCACCTCCTTCCAAGTGTGTCTCCAGCTGTGTCCCCAACAACGTTTCCTTCCATGGGTCTCCCGCGTCTTCCAGGGTGTTGCCAGCCCCTTGCAGCTGCTGCTCTCTGAAATGCGTCTGAGCTGGGGTGCCGTGGGTTCCCCTGGCTGCCTGCGGACCTATTTCTACATTAAAACCGGTGTTGGTGCTGCTGAGCCTGTGACAGAAACTGATAGATACCTGAGTGCTACCATGGGGCACATGACTTTGCAGCTACTATAATAATCATAAAAGTCTCTTTCCAGCTGTCTTCAACAACTGCTTTCCCTAGACATAAAGGGAAAGGACTCTGCTGGGGGCAGGAGAATAATACGCAATTTACTGGGATGTCAGTGAAGGGTTAATAGCGAGGACAAGGGCTTTCGGAGGAACAGAAGGGCAAATTCTTCCCCAGGTGGGCTGAGTTTCAGTGCTAGTTGGTCTTCCATATTATTGGCCCAAACTGGGATTTTCTTAGGAATCTGTCAGGTTTTATAGTTGGAGCCCAGGACGCCCAGCTCGTGAGCTTGCTGAGTGCTGAGCACAAGTGAGAAGAAAGTGACTGACAAGACAGTGCTTGCTTCAGCCCAGCGTGACACCCATTTACAGCCGGCTGGTGAGGAAGGACCCATACGCGTAAGTAGTGTCACTGGTATACTGAGCGGTGCCAATAAAACAATTAGATCATAAAAATATTCTGTTAAAGCATTCTAATTAAAACACGGTTAGAGGTTTTTGTGCCAGGGAAAACCAATCACAAGCAATTTTGCACTGGGAACGCAAACATCGTGTTTGCCCTAATGCTTTTACATACCTAACAGAGGGCTTTGATTCAAGCCCAAAGAAAGTTGGATGCTGTCAAGCTATAGCTGACAAACATTGGCAGCCAGCTGACGCTGTTAAGTACAATGTATATAATGTTTTTTAAACCCTGTAATGGGAAATATCTGGCTGCAGGCTCTGAGTCATCGAAGGCTCCACAGGGAGACACTGTCTGTAGATGACTCCTTTTGGTGGTCCTGTGACACAAGAGACAGCTCTGCAGCTCCTTTGAAAAGACCACCGAGCCTTTCCTCCAACAGCCTCAGGCAAAGGTAAGTGTTTCGGTTATCCCGAAACATGTTTATCCGATGTGTGACTCCATATGTAGAAAGTTTGCTAAGCAAAAGTGTCCTGCAGCTTGATTGTAACGTACTGGTTCCTGCTGCATGGAGAAGTAAGTTGTGATTTCTTGTGTCCTGGAAGGCAGAAGCACTCTACACATTTGGAAGTTTAATTAATAATTGTGCCACGGTGCAATTGCATGGAGATGGTGCAGTTACCTAGGTAGTGTTTTGGGACAGCTACGTGTGCCTAATTCATTTGTACACATAGCACCCTAAATCAGTGCTTCGTTTCAGAAAGCACATGTTATATCCCACCGTGTGTGTCCCTTGGCCTCATGCACCCTGTGGAAAGCCAGAGAGAACTAGAGGCCTTGTATTTTCCTATCTGCTTACAGTAACTAAAGCATTAAAAATTAGGGAATAGGCTTGAAAGAAAATTATTTTTACTTCCATTTTCTTATAGTTCTCAGCCATTTGTCTTGCATGCTGGATACGTTTCCAAGCTGTTCCCCGCACTATATGTTCTTTTTCTCCTCAACACAAAGATTTAGCTACAAAAGGAGGATAGATTAACCACTTCATCTTGAAACCTTGAGCTCTTTGCTTCACTTACAGATCCCTTCTGCTCCCAGCGTCCCCACAAGCTAGTAACGCACTCCGTGTTGACAAATCCCTAACGTTTTCAGTGTGCAAAAGGGAAATGGTAGTCCTGGAAGGTTGTTCCCCTTTTCGCCACTCCCAGTGTAGTGGGTTGTTTAAAGTAAGTTTCTGCTTCTCTGAGCCGGTTTTTTGTTCCCGCAAGAGGGAAGATGGCTGTGCGCTTCCTCCCACCGCGTGCAGCATCATTAACGTGGAGGGTCCTCTGTTGCGCTGTGGACTGTAGTTCACTCCAGTAAGAAAATGGCTTGCATATCTGTCCCGGATCCTTTTGAAAATAAATCCTGTCACCTAAATGGAGTATTCTTTTGTGCGGGAGATGGTGGTTGCTCAAGTCACCTGCCACACTTCAAATCTTCAATGTCTATTTTTAATGTGTCAAATCCTAACTGGGTTAGGTAGACTTGTCATGTACAAAGGTGAGCACTATATATGCTACTGTCTGTAGAGATACACTTTTTGTAGTATTACCGTTTTTGAACAGAAGTAAAATTGGGCCAGAAAAGTACAGCTTCAGATCCTGGGCCAAAAGCGAAGGGCTGATAGTTTGGATTTCTATTTGTAACTACTTTGTCATGGTGTAGTTTGATCTCTGCAGGTGGAAGTTATCAGGTGAACTTTGTGCTCCTGAATGTATGGTGTTTAGTATGTTTTAATTTCAAATTCTCTTTTTCTTCCGTTCATTCTTCCTTTTCTTTGGATGTATATGCGGCCTGCTTTCTGGTTTTCTTATTGACTCGCATATTGCCCACTCTCCTACCGTCTAGGTTTGGTGCTCTGTGGAGTATCTCAGCTGCTGAGTGCACACTAGGCAATGTCCTCAAAGAACAGTGCCTGACTGAATGTTGCAACCTCATTAGGGTTTTCTGGTTTGGGGTTTGGTTTTTTTTCCTTCTTTTCGCTTTAAATCCAGAGGCGTATTGCAAAACCTGAGGTGAGTAGAAGGGGGAAATAAGTTGTCTCTCGCGGTAGCACTGGTGATTGCTGTCTTGGTTGTTAAGTCAAATGTTGTGCCTGAATGCATTTCTTCTCATATTTAATGTACAGACGGAAGTGATATTTTTTCTTCTCAACTGAAATAACATTTCTCATTGATCAAGCCACTTTCTTTTTCTAATTTCCCTGCTACCCCTGAACAGTTATTCACACAACTCCTCGCCTGACCTTTTTTCTCAGGGTTGTTGATGCATCTCTGACAGCACTGTTACCTCTATATTTCCTTGATGAGTGAGTTTGAGAGCAAAGAAAAACCTCGGTACCTGTCCTTCAGCAGCACATGAGTTAGGTATGTCTTCTGTATGCACCCAAGGCAGGAAACACTCTCACAGCATTTGTAATGATCCTGCAAGATTTTTGTCACTAAGGTGAAGCTGCTTTGTGAAGGATGTCTGTTAATCTGAAAAACACCGG
The DNA here is from genome assembly GCA_013389945.1 of Fregata magnificens. Lineage (NCBI taxonomy): Eukaryota > Metazoa > Chordata > Aves > Suliformes > Fregatidae > Fregata > Fregata magnificens. Next base: position 42,034 of record WAAD01034499.1, on the reverse strand, counting down.
TTTGAATGCTGGAGTGAACCTGACTTTATGCGACCTGGGCAGCACAGAGAAGTTTATACACCCGTAATTGTAATGTTAATCTAACGTTATTACTGTGTGTGCAGATAATGCCTTAATGCAGGGAGGCGAGGTCAGGAAAGCAACTTTTCAGCATGAACTAGGTGGCTTTCCTTCGAGCCCTTGGTGTGTGCATAGGAGAGAACTGCTAATGGCTGTCCCATAAGTACAAACAGGCTTTGACATGCAAACAGTATGCTAATGCTGTCAATAGCTGCTGCAGGGAGTCCGGCTTCCCTGGCTGCTGTAGCAGGAGAAAGCCCGCACAGAAGAGCAGTCCATGTGTGCTCTCCTGGTGATGCTGGCGTACAAAGGAAACCAAGGCTTTGCCTGGAAGCAGGCTGCTTGGTCAAGGTGTTGATCACTCTAAATGTCTTGAAGGAAACAAAGCGGCAGCACAATTGTGAGGGGACGCTGACCCACTGCGGGCCTGAGGGCGAGGGGATGGTCCCCTCTGCTCTGAGCTCTGGGGGCGCATAGGGGCTAGGGAGGTCTGTCTGCTTGCGACAGGCACCTGGGGAGAAAATGCAGTAATATAGAAATATAATATAAAAAACTTCAGTAAGCACTAGGGACCTTGATTTTGAGAAGTCAGGGAAAAGAATATTTTCCAGCACTTCCTTCTCTGTGGCTTTTTTCATACTTTCTAACTGATACGTGAGCCCAGATTTGGAATCCATAGCAACAGGTTGGGGGGTAGGGGTTTTTTTCTTCCCTTTTTTTTTTCTTCCTTTTTTTTTTTTTTTTTGTTTTTCTTTTTTTAGGCTTTGTTTCATGTCAGGACTTTGAACGCTCTGCAGAGACATAGATCAAACCTGGCGAAGTTGTGCTGATGCCTTTGGCTGGTTCTGTTAGCTCCAGCCGGAGGGTGGGAAAGGGTTGAACTATTTTCCAAGGAAGCAGATTTTTCAGACAATGTCCTGTAGGAAGAGCTGTGAGTTAGAAGTGCTGAGCTAAAACAGGAGTGCTGAGCTAAAATGTTTTGTTCTATTTCAGTTGGCAAAGTCCAACCAGAGGAAGGTGATAGCTTCCAGCTCCGTTGATGTGTAGGAGCAGAGAAGAAATGCTCAATCTTCTTCTCCTCCACCTCCAAGTAAAAACGGGATCAGAAGGAGCAAAACCGGCTTGTTCTCTAGCTCCTAACAGCAACGGGGTTTGGCTTTTGCTGTGCTCCAACCTGTGTTCATGTTTGTGCGGATGGAGAAAAAATTAAAATGTTTTAATTTGTTGTTGGATTGTAGATACAAACTTGCGACACTATCTTATTAGGAGGATAGAAAGTGTGTGGCTTTTGTTGTGAGGAAAGCTTTTATAAAAATCTCACGTGTCTGAAAAATGACACTTTGAAAATCAAACTGCAATCCGGGGCAAGTGACTGTATATAATGTAGCTGTAACTCATTATGAAAAAGAAACCTGTCAATAGGGTTATTAGCTGATGCTAAACCATATCTCGTAATTGGACACGTTTCTCTTGTGTTGTATTTGCCTTGTAATGCAGATGGCTGCATTCTGGCATGATCAAAGACCTTACTCAAAATTTACGCTGTAAATTGCTGCACAGCATAAATGCTCCTCAAGTCTGCTTCCTTTGTCAGTAGGTGGTAATGGTGACAAAGGATATAAAAAATAATTTAGTCTTTTGCCTGGCAACGTTAGCCTTCTTTCTGCTCCTTGAAATTCATTCTAATGGCCGTGGCGTCAATGGCATTGAATGTGGCTCTTTGGGTCAAAGTAATGGAGGTGTAGAAGCAGTAGCCGCACAGGGGGTTGGTATGGAGGAACTGGAAGGAAGAGAGTAGGAAAAGATGATGATGGAGCTGGGGAGAGTCAGGTGTGGAAAAAATGGCATTTTCTGATCATCCCGAACTGTGGTAGGTATCAGTGACCATGGGAGTGGTAGGCAGAAGTGACGGTTTTCTCAAACTGGGCAGCTTCCAAGAGATGGTTGGAAAAATATTCAGAGGTAAAAATCAGAATTCCTGCCAACATTCAGCTACATACTTATTCAGAGCAGAACTTCTCAACAGCTGCAGTTATAATACCGTTTTGCAGATCTAACACTTCCAAGATGCGGAAAATAAAATTCAGGATGAATTTTAAGAACGTAATAGAAATAACGAGTGCGGCAGATGTAGATTTAGGGTATTCCGCACATTCTGAAGGATTTGTTTTTAATGTGAAGCATGTACCTTCACACTCCGTAACATGTGCTCTGATTCACTGACAGATTCGTTTTGCACAGTCCCGCTGGAATATTGGCACTCATGCCGTCTATAAACAGACAGTCAAGGTTTGTGTCTGTCAGGACTGTACTTCATTTTATTTACCGCATGGTCTTTGGGGGTGGGAAGAAAGGGAATTAATCAAAAGAAGCATGCAATTCTCCCTGACTCCTTCCCTTTAGTTATTTATTTATTTTTGAACTTGAAAGCTTTCTGAACTCTTTATTATTCCCAGAGTTCATTTTTTATTCTTTTTCCCAATAGGAAAGCAGCTGATCTCAGCAGGTGAGGGGCAGGGCGATTAGCTGTTGGAGACAAAAGGCAATTCAAGAGGTCATCGCAGAGATAAGGAGCCCTCTGGTGATTACCCTGGCTGACAGGAGGAAGGGAATAGGGTGCAGAGGAACTAGAAGGGTGAGCAGTATCTGGTTATCTGCTAACTGGGGGAGGAGGGTGGAAGCTGGTACCGTGCTGAGCTGGGTTGGATGCTGGCATGGATAGGCACAGGGCATGGGCTTCTAGGGGTTGTGGTGGGGACATTTGCCTTCGCATGTGTAGCGTATTTTACCCGAGCGGGGTGTGTGTACTTGTACGTGATTGCCTTCTGCCTGGTAAATTTCATAAAGACAGAAACCATAGTGTGTGTGATGTACTAGCAGTGTTTTTGGATGGGATACTTCATCTGTGCTAGCTTGTCAGTAAGAAAAAAACCCCTACAAGCAGGAGTCCCTTAGCGCGAGTGGTAGGAGGCAGCATGAAAGGCTTGATTCAAGTGATTATACATGTTAAAGGTAATCTATAATCTCTTTCAGGGCCAGTGAACTAACATCCATAGCTCATGACCACCAGCACTGAACAATGTCATGCCACACGGCAGAAGTTCACTTTGAGGACGGGCCGAGTAATTGCCCGCAGAAAGCTTGCAATAACCAAATTTCCTCTACAGAAAGGAATCTCTTTCCAGGAAAGAGCCTTTCCGCTGTAATTTGCGATAAAACAAGCGGGCATTACAAAACTACAACGATTAAAGTTAGGAAAAGAAATTAATTCCCCTTGCAGTAAGGGGTAATTCAGAGACCCATTTCCAACAGGCGGTGGGTTAGAAAAAGGGCAGTTCACCCCCACTTGCTAATTGCTATGCGTGATTTACGAAGTTTACGGTAAAACTGGGGACTGCAGCGGTTAAGCGGCAGTCAGAGCTGTCGACCCCTTGACGAACCAGATCTTCGGTATTTCCACAAGCAGCGAAGAAGTCAGAACGAGAGAAAGCGGGGAAGAAAAGCCCGCGAGAAGGAGCGGGGCAGGGCGGGGTGCCGGGCGAGAAGGAGGCGCAGCGAGCGCACCCCAGCTCCCCCCGGGTTTCTCCCGTCTCGGCTCAAAGCCACCGCACCGAGCCGCCAGTTGTCAGCCGGCTTTCCCTCTCCCCGCCGCGGCAGTGCCCGCGGCGGTCCCCCCTGCCCTCGCAGCCCGGCAGGGTTGAAGCTTGAGCTTGAGCCGAGCCCGAAGGTGGACGGCCGAGGCGGGTGGGGGGGAGGTGCGGACCGACGGACGCGGGGAGCTGCAGCGTTCCCGCCCCGGGCTCCTACCCGACACAGAGTATTTATTGCAATCGACGTTCGGAACAATAAATCTCGTCTGCAGTGCAATTACAGCATCTGCCACCTACGCTTATTGATGAAACCAGCTTCTATGCCGTAAATAAGAAGGGCAGGAAATGGCAACGCGTGTTTTAAATCCCCGTGTAAGGGCAGTTGCTCTTAAAGCCGCTTCTGGCTGCGTTGCTTGACCCAGTTACAGCAGAAAGCGTCCGAAGGCCCGAGTGTCGCTGCCTCCTCCTGCCCCCGCTGCAGTGCCGTCGGCCGAGCCCACCGTAGCCCCCGTGCTTTCCACCTGTGCCAGGACAACTGCCGGCAAGAGGGGACAAGTTTCCCAGACAACATGTGCCACGGGGTGACAGCAACAGTACCCAAATCGGCATGCTGACATCCTCCTGCCCAGGATGGATCCTGTCGCAGGATCCCGTCCACACGACAGGCATCGGCATCTTCCATGCGGCGATGCCAATGTGTGCACAGCTCACCTCCGGGGACATTAGCAGAGAGCTGCCTGGCGAAGTGGCACCTAGCGGTGTTTGCTCCTGCCCGCATAGTTCAACAAATGCACTGGGCTTTTTTAGCAGTCGTCCACCTACTGCTGCCTGCCGTCGCCCGAGCTTGTCAATCAGCGTTGCGTGCATGGCTTGGCCGCGGTGGGTGAAGCCTGCGGGAGCCGAAGAGTGTAATTCCCTTTTCTCCTTCCTCACTCCATGTGAAAGCAGGAAGCAGCTGCGATCCTTCAAGGGGTGGGTGGCTGAAACAGTAAGAATTACTGACCAAAAAAACAGGCAGTTTTGCCCTAGAGTCTGGAGGCAAACTTAGGAATGATGGTTGCCTGGGGTACGTATGTGTGATTATTTGAGCAAGAGGTATCGGACGCACTGAAGAGGCGGCGCAAAAGCCGATGGTTGATGCCTGTGGCATACTCATAGTGAAAGCCAAGACGGGATTTTTGTTGCTGAGGTGACTGGGAAGGACTTTGGCTCGCCAATAAAGTCACTGCCTGCTCTTGTGCAATTCGTCCTGCGCTCGGGGACTAGCTGTGTGAAGACTTTCCTGACTCCATCACCTGCTTCCCTCCCGAGGGACATTGCTGGCAAGACTCCAGATCCAACTAATGGCTCAAGTTGAAAGAGTAGTGGTACCAATACTGGCCATTTCTAACATTCCTGCTGAAACCCTGGCTCTACAAAACTTCATTCTTTTGCAGTGCTCACCCCATGCAAGGATATTTGCGACTCAACAAGTCTCGCTCAGGTCTGCTTTTCTTCCAACCTCAATAACTTCTGACTCAGGGAAGGGCATCTAGTCTTGATCTGAGAAATTTAAGCAAAACAAAACAAAAAGCGCCCAGCTTCACCCCCTGGCAGTTCATTTCAGTGGGTAACTGTTAAAAATGTGTACCTTGCTTCTCATTTTAAATCACCTGGATTTAGCTTCCAGCCACTGCCTGTGATTATACCTCTCCCTGCTAGGCCAAGTCACCCTTCGCTGCCTAGCATTTCCTTCCCTTGACGGCTCTTTATATACTGTAGAGCAAAGTGACTGAGGACTGTTTGCATTAGAGAGACGCTGCTGGCCGAAACCTCGGACCGAAGTTTGCTTTCCTTCATGAAGAAACAATGTTCGTGCTGTTGGCGATCCCCATCCCACTGTAAAACCCTTGTCCTGCTCCTGCTGTGAAGATGACAGGCTCCAACCTGGGGCAGATCCATGGGAACAGTGGTTCGGAGGGCAGCGGCTCGCGCTTTCACACTGGAAAAGCAGCATTTGCTACAGGGAGTGAGGAGCTTTTACCTTGGCTTCAGCCCACAGGCTTTCTTCAAAATATTCCTTTCACATAGAAATTCTTGCCAAGTGAAGATTGCTAGCTCTGGCTGGCATGTCAGCCATGGCAAGAGACACAAAGGTTTTGTATCATTGGATATACGTGACACAAAGAAAAGGAAAGAGGTTTGTTTTGTGCTGGCTACTGTAATCAGCCAGCGGCATGCAGGGAGTCTTTGTGGAAGGGGTGGGAGAAGGGGGAGTAAGTATAGGAAAAGAAAGCTAGATTTATTAACATTAATGCCAAATAATCAGTTTTCTGCTGAAGGCAGAACCACTAATCTCAAATTTCCCTGCCTTAGAGTCACTACTTGAGTCCCTTGCCTGCTCCACGTAAAGCCCCAGCCAAGAAAGCACACCTGCATTAACTCCGCTGCACGTAATTTATTGAGCCAGTTTCACCACAATACTTTTTTTGTTTCCCATCACCAGCGACACAGAAGTCATTCCTAGCGTGACCATCCCACGCGTTGGTTTTTAATCAGCGTTACACTGTGCAGACAAGGCAGACGCTGCTCTATGGTACAGTCCCTGCCTGCACCATGGGTGTCTTTGGAGATTTTCTCCAGCCAGAAGACCCGAGCAGGAAGGTCTTAGAAGTGCTGCCCCCACGCCAGGAGGCAGCAGGTTACCTCCTTGTTGCACCCCAGCTATGGACCTCTGGGCAGCTGGATGGGGTGTGTGCGATGCCAGCAGAGCCAGCCAGCCACTGCAAGTGCCATCGCAGGAGTTGCTGGGGAAGGCAGGGGACGAGAATGGCATGGTGAGCTGGGGACTCCCAGTGTCACCAGGGGAGCTCTTCAAAAAGGCAACAAGCGAGCGGGATTTGAACAAGGAGCGGAATACACTGGAAGCTCAAAGCACACGGCCCTGCTGCCTGGGAAGAATGGATAGCAATGAATTTGCAAAGTTTCTNCTTCTCCATGAGCTCTGAGGTGTTTTCCAAAATGCTGTAACACATGCAATGCCTCATAGGAAGGACCAACAGCTACGGCTGCCTTTTGCCACAGGATGAGAGCAGAGGAGGGGGGGTGTCATCAACTAATATCGTGGGTCCCTGGGAAAATGGGAGGTTTTCTATGTCAAATTCTCAGATGATTCTAGGAAATCAAATCATACGGTATCTTGTGGAAGAAAGGTAAAAACAGAATGGCCCCACTCAGTCTCACCTTTGGGAAGACTCCTTACTTCAAACCTGACAATCAGGCACTGACTATCAAAAGCACATGATATGAGCATAAACAAATTCCCACCTTAGGTGACTGCTCAGTCTTCAACATCTCCCAGGAACCCTGAAATTTTCTTGAAAAATCCAAGTTATGTATCAAGGGAAGAAATTTAGTCCGTGCTGGACCCTGTGTATGACCACAGCACACCTGGAACTGTGGAACCATTGCAGCACGAACAAGGGGAAAACTCAGAGTGATCTACTACTTCCGAACCTCCTCAGAAACACCAGGGGGGGGTCTGGTATCACTAGCTGAACTTACGTTCTCTATGGATCCCTCTATTCTGTTGTACAATTGCTTCCATTAGGTTATCAAACTTGAGCTGGTGCAGCAGAGGTTCCTTATCATCTTGCTTGACGAGCTTTTTGAGAACTTTGCTTTTCTGATTCTTGGAAACTTTCAAATGGTTACTTTAAAATTTATTCATAAATAAGTTATAACAACTGATTTTGTGCATGTATTGCCTTCAAATTAAATGATTCTTATCTCTCCTTGAAATTTCTATTCTTGTAATTTTTTAAAAAAGTCATACTAGACAGGAAAAAAAAGACTTATTTTGAATCTAGCATTTATTTTACAATTTCCTTTTCTTCCTTCTTGAACACAAAGTGAATTTTATCCACATCTCATTTCAATTCTCTGGATGTCTGGAAATTGATAGAGAATGAAACCTGAGCTATTGAATTTGAGTGCATTTTAAAAGTCTGTCAGCATCAGCTTCTGGTCTTTGCTACAGGCTCACATGGTGCTGTGTCTCCATGGGCAGCTTGCAACAAGAAAGCTCGCCACACCTGAAACCTTCTTGATAAGAAAAGGCAAATGTTAATGGGCACAGTCCTTTTCCTCTTTTCTCCTAATTATTTTTTTTTCCATAGATCTCTGCTCTCCTCACTTTTAGGCAAACGTGCCTTATCCTATTTTCTATCATTTGTATTTCCTTTCTTCTGTGATGCTCACCTCATCGTAAAGCCGTAAATATCTCTTTTGCTACATCTCACTGTTCATTAGGGTATGTAGGCCTCTTCCAGCTGCTCCAGCTGGGTTTTTTAATTGGAACAAGGAAGCCTGAGGGTGAAAAGAAGAAAAAAGAAGACGAGGGAGTGAGTGGGGGAGAAAGGTGTGATTTGAAAGGGCAGAATACAGACTTTTTACAGCTGGGAGAGGAAGGAGCTTCCCTGCAAGGAAGCAAGAGCTTAGCAAGAGAGGAGAGAAGATGGAAAGCAGGGAGCTAGGTGAGAGACAGGTGAAAGGAGTTTAAGAAATGCTGATTAGTTAATGTTTGTAAAGCGTTTCTGAGAGTGCAAAGTTATATGTATATGCTAATCTACTAATTACTATTTTGTGGAGTGTCTTGGTTTATGCAATCATGTATGATAAATTGCAGCTGACTTGTCAATGGCAATGAATGATGGGAGTGTAATACAAAAATTAAGCAGCAATTAAGGTCAAGCTTCTTCTCTCTTCCGGAGCAGAAGGGGATTTTCTTGAGGCTTACTTTGAATTTTTTAGAAGATGCCATGTTTGAGCGGAGTGAACTCTTTCCCCAGCAGAAGGACCCCCTGGTTGTGCCCTGGCACGTCCCCTGCCCTGGCGCAGAGAAGGTTGGTGAAAGTGGGTGCAAGGGTTATTTCTGTTAATGTTTGATACCAATGTCTGATGGTACAGGTGAAAATAACAGAGTAAAGAACAACCGTTGCCTGAGCTTTTAAACAACCCTGTCCCATGGCATATGTCTCACTTCAGATGGTATAAAAACTCATCTCATGTGGTTTGTATGAATTGAGTATAGATTGGGGAAAAAGCAGTGGGGTGGTAAGAATGTTTCTGTGTGGCCCACGTAGCTACCAGCACAGACTGTGTGAGCCGGCCACTTTGCGCTTCTTCCTGATCATCGGTCTTTCGGGTGTCTGGTGGGTCTGGTTACCAGAATTAACATGGTGACGGCAATAATGGCCAGGGAAAGAGATTATTGCTAGAGGGAACCTGGTCATTTTTAGAGGTAGAAAGAAAGACTAATTAGACCTTGTTTGTGGTGAGGTATTGGAGTAAAACTTGCAAGTGTAGCTCAACAAGCTGGTGACTGCACTGGATGGAGCGATGAACTTACTCCTTGCTGACCTGGTCTTAATTGTCATGGTGAAAGCTCTTCCTGAAGAGAAGAGACCTGATGATCAGCAGCTGCAGTAGCTTTTGTTTTCCCTTTACCTGCAGAAAAAAGGGAACTGAACAGTGGCTAGCAGCATTGAGCTGAGGTATTCTGAAATTACTCAGAAATCACAGAAATAAAACTTGATCTTGAAGTCTTAATTCTGGTGTATTCTGAACACAAAATATTGTGTTTAAAATGCTCTGAATTTGAGAGGTCTGAGGACATGCTGTGAAGAGATATGGGCCTGGGAGTAATGACAGTAAAGGCTGCTATGGTTCTCTTGAATGCAGTGAAGTTCTGGGTTTGTTAGCTAGCGGCTGCTGAGTTTTCTGCTATTGTCACAGTGTAGCTGAGTATGAGGTAGTTTTGATTACGTGCTTTGTTTGGAAATGAATATAGCCTCTGTTCGTGTTAGTGCTTTTACACAGCTGCTGACCTTTCTGAAAAACCTTCATGCCTCTTGCGTACCATCTATGATAAGTCCCTTTGTAGAGTCTTGGCACTCTCTTTCTCTCTCCTGCTCCCATCCCTTAGTTTCTCTACTCTCTTTGTAACTTTGATTATGAGTGATATTGCTCAAGATCAAGACAATCTCCTTTTTAAACAGAAAAAGGATAGAGAATCACTTCTTGGTGTAAGAGAAAGGTGAGTGAAATCGGACTTGAAACCTGCATGCTAACGGGGTAGTTAGAAACCATGCTGACCTTCATCTATTGCTTTTCTGTTTAAAGCATGAGCTGTGAAAACAGTGACTGAAATGCACGTTATCTTTACAATAGATGAAATATAGCTCTTTGTATTCGTGCCTGAAAGTTGTAAAATGTTCATCAGAGTAGAAGTTGCTCGTAAGAGTTTTGGGGCCTTTCATCTTAGCCAGGTTCTGGGTGGTTTTACTGATACAACATCATGTTAGTAGCCTGGAAAGGTGAATTTAGCAGTGTAAGGTAGAAATCAGAACAAAGGTGGCATGCAAGTGATAATGGGAAGACTGTCTTCTGTTTGTAGCAAACACAGATTTAAACAAAGCCATTTACGCAGGTTCCATTGTAAGGGCGTAACTGGGACGCCCGAGTTTGAAGATGTACTAGAGTGGCTAAGTCAGTGTAGAGGAAGGTGGTAATGACATGTAACTTCATCAGCACTTCGCTGGTCACAAGGTGCGGGGAAAAAACCCCAACCCTAGCTACTGTCAGTAACTTTCTCTTAAGACTTTCTTCATGCTTGTAAATGCCTGTGACGCTAGCAGCACTGCTTCCTTGCATGTTTCCAAGGAGCTGTGAAAGGAAAGCTATGTGTTTTGGATATCATGGTGACTGAGGTTCTCCCCCTGCCCCTAAAGAAAACTTACTTCTCTAGGGGAAAATCCTAAATGTGTCAAAGCAAAGCAATGAACTGTGGATAACATAGTTTTCAGACTTGCAGTCCTGAAGGGAACTGGCAGAGCTGTTTTTCCTTTGTGGGGAAAAGGTGGATGATTGACGTAGTTTCCAGGGAGGGGAGATGGAGAATGAAATACTCCTCTTTGGAAATATCAGGCACGGGACTCCTGAATGATGACCAGAGCAGGAACACTTGGAGCCCCCTAAGCCTCCTCGCTGGTGAAGAGCGCTCTTCCCACAGCCCCCTGGGGTCTCTGTGTTCACTGGCAAAGGGCATGTGAGGAGTCAAACCAAAAGCCTGAGAGAACCTGTCATGCCAGAAAGCCTTACCCTGCTGCAGTTCCTGCTCAGCAAATAAAGAGCATCTGCAGAGAAACATTCACTGGTCTCTTGCTAATCTGCCTAGTTAGGCGCTGCAGAGGTGAACCCTCAGCTGTGAGTCTGTTGAATAAACATCAGCTGAACTAAGTATCTTCATCTTCTTTGGCTGTGAAACCTAATTGGTAAGTGTCCAATGGCTTGGGTTTCTCTGACTGTGCTACAGTGGAAATGGTCACCGATGGTTTTTCCCCATTGAAGTGGCGATTAAAAAATGCAAACACCAAGTACCTGTACTATCCTTCTACTATACAGTGATACAAGGCTCTGTGGGTTTAGTAGTAGTATTCTGGGCATTTTGTTTTAGGAGAAAAAATTTACAAGATCCCTGTTCTAGCTGGTGTTGGTGGGAAGGCTGTTGAAGGTCACTAGGTCAGCACTTGTAGTTTCTATGGCTGATATCCAAGCCTGAGATAGAAGAGGGCCTGCTAATTGAAAAATCACTCTTATTGTATTTGAAAGATACTATTTTCTTCTGCCTCCATAGCAAGGACAATATAGGGCAACAAGGAAGCTGAGGAGGCAGGGCTGATGGGAAATAGGGAGCCTTTCTACGCTGATGCTCAAACGTGTACATTAACGTGAGGTGGAGTACAGGAGTTTAACCTAAGCAATCTGTCAGATAAACCTTTGGGATGGGCTCACTGTTGGAAAAACAAATTGCTGCAGATAGACCACCTAGTAGTACCTCTGGTGTCATGGTGATCTGGCTCATAAGTTACTTGCCCTACATAATATGACCTATATAGTAAAAGCTAAACCAAGGTAATTATACACACTTGTACATGTAATGTGGAAAACAAGGTTCTTCAACAAGTTCTGTTTATCTGGAAAACCTGAAATGTCTCTGTTCTGTTAAGATTATTTTGGGAAAGGGAGAAGATCTTACAGGAGCAACTTAAAAACCTAAAAGTAAGAGTTCAGATTGCATTGACTGTTACAGTAAACACACCGATTTAAGATCAATTGAAGGAAGATGCACTCTATTGCAATACATAAGGCTTCATTCTCTTTGCTTACTGCATCTTCTTTCCTCTCTTCCTAGCTCTTCCCTCCAAAGCTCTGGCTGGGCTTCCTGCTTGCGGAGGCTGGTGCCAAGCAGGGCACTGCTGTGAGCCCCAGGGCAGGATGTGCCGAGGTCTTGCAGGTTGCTTGTATCAGTTCCTGGAGCTGACGTCTGGCTGACTCCCGACCTTAAGCAGCTCCTTCAAGCATCTCCTAGTAGGGGCTTAACTGAGATGTTTTTAGGATAATGTCTACAAAGGTAGATGTCAGCTATATGCTGAAAAATGTGCAACTTATTCCCGCCGACCATCCTCCTAGCCCTTCTCCCACTGTTTCATATGAAAGTTAGATACTGAGATAATAGCAAAATCTGTAAGGTTTGACTTTGAAGATGGTTTGGATACTGTGCTTGGGAATAATACCTTTTGACTTATGTTCTTTCTGTGATCTTCTAGAAAATTGTTCTCACCTCTATCTCAAGATATATATTTATTAATGGAAATACTCAACCTGATTAATTTCTAAAATGGAAATAAATGTCACCAGAGTTTGTCCACCTGAAAGTGTGCACATATGTATCTTTAACCGTTGCTTTATTTTTTCATGATATTTTGGGGGAAATATTATTTAAAATGAGTGTGGGTTTGTGGTTTTTTTCTTTTGGGGGAGGGGTTGTTTTTGTTTTACAGAAATATGTCAGGTTTTTTCCTTTTAACCATTTTTACGCTCAGTTACTTAAAAATGGGGGGAGGAGTACAAGAAAGCAGAATGGGACTTCTTGGGAGTTTCACCGCTATCTTAATTGGGACCAGGATTTCATCTCAAATGAGCATTGAGGTTTTTCTCCTGTCCTCGCAGATTCTTCTCTAGCTTTAAAAAGTTATTGAATTTCCTCTTGGATGTATGGATTCTTCCTTCAAGTTTCTCCTTGCCGTAAGCCACTAAGGGAAGAAAGGAGCAGAATTATTTTGGTTTTAGTGGCAATCTAACAATTTCAGGACCAAAAAAAGTGCATGGATATCAGTCATCTGTTTCTTTTTCCCTAATATTTCACAGGGAATTATCCCTGGAATGCATTTTTCCATAAAGAAATAATTTAAGTCAGGCTTTTTTTGTAGTGTCCGTAAGCGATCCAAGGAGCTGATCTTTTGTCTGTTTGCACTGCCAACAACCTTGGTCAGCTCAGACATGCACTTTCACTTATTTCAGGTGATCTGCATAGAATGAGTTATAAGGCAGACTATCTCCTCCACACAGGACAGCAAAAAAAAGTTGATGTCTCTTAGCACCATTTGACTGGTGTAGAATAAATAAAATAGCACCAGGAGAGAGACAGAGAGTGCCAGCAGTTGCCATTTGTGAAGTGTTTAGTGGATTACTTGGATTCATTCTTTCAGCTTAACTTTTTGCTCTGGATTTCATGTACTTATTCTAGATTCAGCAGTAGCAGGGTCTATGAGTTAACCTCTACTAGGGTTTTAAAGCATTGTTTGGATAACAACCTCAAGCCTCTTCCACAAATTTGTTGCAGGATTAAGGCTGTTTGATTTTGTACTAGTACATTTTTTTTTTTTGCATTCCGGGTAGGTAGATTTCTGGAACCAACAAATAGAGCCAAAGAGACAAATGTCTAGGCAAACTTCAGGAATTTGAAACGTATTTTAACAGCTTATGGTTATGAATGTTCAGCTGCTCATCAGTAATTTTGCATTACTTACTACACATAATTACTTCCAGCTCTTTGCTCCTGTATGTGAGACTTTCCTAAACCATTCCTGATATACCATCTTGTATGTTTGACTACTTTTTTTTTTCTCGTGGCCATATTGCATAGATAGCTCCTGTGTAATTTGCTGTCTGCCTTAATATTCAGACACCAGGCATGCAATGCAGCACAGAAGAAAAATGCTAAATCACCTTCAGTTTCATAATTAAATGACTTTTTCACCTGCCTAGTATTTAACATCTGTCTCTTTCCCCAGGTTTCTTTAGTGTGAAAGCTCTTTTCTTCTGGGGGGAGAATAAGGAGAGAGGGGAGATCTTGGAATTAAAACAACAAAAAAAATCCCAAACCCAAAACTTGTGCATATCAAATAATAAAACAAAAATTAATGAATTGGTAAAAGATAAAATCAGTCTTTGACTGAAAATATGTGTGTCATACACTGCTTAAGTCACCAGAGCATCATCTAGTGATGCTAAATGATGAAAGCCAAGATTAGTCAGTGCGGACTTGGTCATGAAATTGTAATTTTATTAATGGTTGCAGAATGTTATTACTGTTTTGCAGAATATGAAAAGTAGGCAGGATGTGTGTGGATATGAGTGATAGATAGCTCACTAAGCTTTCATGTGATTTGCTGAAATTCAGTAGTTTTTGTACAGTAGACTTTAGTGTTGGATGCACAGGGATATGAATGTCTGAGCTTTGTACTTGGAGAACAATAATAGAATTATTGGCAGTTCCTATTCGAGAATTGCAAAAAAAATGAATCGGGTAAAAATGCCACTAACTTGAAAAAGCACATGCATTTTGTGACTTTTGAGCTATGAAATAACATAATCTCTAAAGCCTTAAGTCCCAAAGCATAATATTAAAAAAAGGGGGTTTGCCTAATGGGGACAAAAAAAAAAATCATGCTCTGCCACAGATTAGATCAGAGGCAAATATTGAAGAGGGATCTCATCATTATTCTCTCTTCTAAAAGAAGAGAAAATTGAGGGACAGCAGCCTTGATCTTATTGAGAAGAAGATTGAAGTGAAAGACAAGGTTGGTTGTTCTCACTTCAGAAGGGTCTGAAAGCTGAAATTGCAAAATCAATTTACTATCGTTACTGCAACAATTAAATTGACGTGATGAAAAGATGGAGGAGGAGGATGGATCAGATAATCCACCCCCACAAAATATCTGTGTGTGCAGGTGGCAAGTGTTAGAGCTGCCAAGGGTAGAGCTGCCATGACTGTCTCTCCTCTAACGTGACAGGCAGCTGCCTCCTCCCCTTTCTCCATCTCCTCCCTAGGTCCGTGCTGGCTTCTCCGAACACCTCTGCTTGGCTTGGCAGAATTTCCTCCTGTGGCAACTTGTGGGTTTTTTTAAAACCCCAGTTTTGTTTCTTGGGTGTCCCTCAAACCCAAGGGTTTTTGCTGATTTAGGCTGCCATCCTGCTTGTATTTGTACAATATAATAAGACATCTGCTGCCCACCAGCACTCATCTGCGCCCCGGTGGAGCGCTGCAGTTGACTGCTATCCTATTTATATTAATTGAACATGCCGTATTCTGCATACGTCGCTGATTACCCTCATTTATTTCATCTCCTAAAGACCCAAGGATTTCTGCTGCTCGCCCTTACAGCATTGTTTTACTCATTTGGCTCCAATTAGCCTCGGCTAATGAAAATACATTATACTGAACCTCTTGTTACCCATTGCTGTTTCTAATGACATAATTTGTGAGTTTTGAGCCTTTTCAAGTAAAGACATTAGGAATTACGTTACAGTTTCTTCAGTGGGGTGGAGAAATATTAATTGCAGGCATCTGGGTTCCTTCCTTTAAAGAAGACTGGTGATTTTTACTTAACTAATAAATGTTGACATAATCAGGGAGCTATCAGCACCATATGTTGGCCTTTTGTGAGATGCAGATCTTATCCCTGCCCGGCTGGGTAAGGAAATGCTTCAGTGTTAGCACTATGTCTTGGTATATTTTTAAAGCATCACTCAGCACAGGCAGATTGCTGTGAGAAAGAGATGAAGCCTATTTTTAAAAACAGGTGGGCTGTTTCCCCAGCCTTTCAGGTGAGGTTATCTTTAATGATTAACAGATGCCAAAAGCTGCATATGCAACTGTGCTTATCTAGCGTGGTATTTGCAAAGCCCCTTTTTGTTAGCAGAGCTCTGCCCTGGGGACTTTTACGGTGGGGGTGGAGGGGAGCCAGATCCAGCAGTCAGCTGTCTGTTCGTTGGGGGTGCGCTTGTCTCTTCTCCCTCCCTTCCCCTTTCAGGGACATCATGTGCAAACATTGGGCCCTAAGGACACTGTTGCAATTAATGAGATTTGAGGGTCAAATCTGAAGGAGAGGTGTGCTTCTGCCCTTCGTGGAGGGATTGATGCGACTCTCTTGCCCCACCATGTCAAAGAATTAAATAAAGAGTTTTTATTAGTTCAAGAAAATGTATCAAGATTAAAAAAAAAAAAAATAGATGTGACGTGCTGCCAAAAAGCAACGGGCAACAATAATACTTTGTTCTGTCTAGCCCAAGCTGGGTTTCGGCACAGTACGCTTCAGCCTTGAAAGCTGTGCGTATCCTCCCTCCTTGCTCCTTTGTTACCTGTTGACTAACTTTATTTCAGACAGGGAAGCTTCACAAGACCTTCCTCCATCTTGCTCTATTCTTTGGAGGAGTTTCTTTGGCCTGCAATCCCTTGATTTTTTCTGAAAACATTTTATAGCTCTGCTTCTGAGAGAAAGTGGACGTGACCTGGGGGAGTTGGGTGGATAAGGCTGCCGTACCTCGGGGATGTTTTTCCACTGTCAGTCTTCAAAGCATGTAGAAAAGGAGGTTGTTTAGTGCATAAGTAGCTGTAAAAAAGGAAGGGCAGACTTAAGTGGGGGAATGTACGGGGAGGCATTATAAGCTGTGGCATGATTTGAGTGACTGCCTGGTAGCTTTACACATAGACGTCTTTGTTTAAGGCAGTACTTGGCCGCCTGACAAGGACTGGGTGGATCAATTCTTCTCCATTAATCACTTTGCTTTCCTTAGCATCGGTGCTGCTCCGGGTAGGGCCTCTACTGCCACCAGGAAGGATTGGTTTCCCCCAGCATGAGGTGTCCCGTTTCCCCCATTAATGCGATCAATCAACCCTCCCTGGCTCTATAGGCATGAGGGAGCTGTGCGGGGTAGCAATGGCTGGCTGGCTGAGTCTCCTCCAGCTAAGCACAGCTGCTGTAAAGCAGCATGGGCTCTGCAGCAGCACCTCATCCTTGCCCAAGGAGCCTACAGCTGGCATGGCTCCGAGGGGGATGCTGACTTGGTGGGAAGGACAAGTGGTACAGCTGGAGTAGGTGCCCAGGGTCATGAAGTGGACTGCCTTCTTGTTACAACCTTTGGTTTCAGATGTTTGCAACTTCTTGCTGAATTTATTTCAATTGGTTTTATGGAACAAAGAAGCCTAATGCTTTACTCTTGACTCCTTTTAAATTGCTGTGTGTGCTCAGAAGAGGTAAGATGGGTTGCTTCTGCATATATTCTGCTTCTGGTTTTGCACCAGCAAAGCCAAGAATTATTTAGGAAGCCATTATCTTTATGTACTCCAAAAGCACACAAAAAGATGTGTTTACTTGATTTGTTGGTTAATACTCTTTATTTCTTGCCTGAAGGCAACATGGTAGCTAACGTGTCAAGAAGACAAGCTGCAGAGCTGTCTGAGAAGATTTTTTTTTTTTTTGGTAAAATGGTGCCCCCTCCAGTAGCTAGTCCCATTTTTGCATTAACTGGTGGCACTTCCTCCCCATGCATCAGAAACCCAGGGAAATTCAAGCGTACAGTGTCCCTGGAGATAACAAAATGAAAACATTTCTCAGCTGATGGGAAGTCTGGTTAGGGAACAGTCCTAACTCTAATCCCTTATATGGGGCATGTGTCATCTTTTCAAAAGAACTGCCAAAGAGTATTAGGTGGTATAAAAGTAACTTTTTACCTAAAGAAGCTTTTGGGAGGAAGAAGCGTAAACAGAAGCTTCATAAAAATCCTGTAATACAATACAACACTAAAATATTGAGCATGACAACAACCCCCCATGTCTTTGTTAGGTTTTCAGTAGGTTGTAGTTACATCCCTTACTGTCCTGCAAGTTTATCTAGTTTGTTGTGCAGTTTGCATTTTGTTAATATTCAGCCAATGCACACTCAGTGGGAGCTTAGGCTTGTAATCTGCACAGCCCTGCAGCTCCTGCCCTGGGTAGCCATGACTTACTGCTTTCCCCGTAGGGCTTGAATTAAGAAGGCTGCTAAACTGCTGTATTAGGCTGCTAAACTGCTCCGACTATTTTTGCTCCAATCCCTACCTCCAGCCACTGAGTGTGGCAGGGCCCAATATTGGCGGGGCGGGTGGGGGAGGTCCCCTGTGCAATCCAGCTTCCCTCTCTGCCGGTGTGCAGGGGACACCCCGACTTGTCATGGTCCGTGGTGGGTCTGGACTTCAATTCTGTCACTATGTCTCTGTGAGCAGCCATCTCCATTGGTTTTATTGTGCATTTAAGTGTGTGCTTGAGGAAAATGTCCAGAGTGTGTTCCTGCATGCTGATGTCTGCTTTTGTCTGATGCTAGTCCCAGAGTACCTTTGGGCTCCTTGCTCTAATGGGTAAACTTGTATTTTCTTAAGGGTTAGAGGAAGAAGTGAAGTCGCTTACCTGTTCTGGGCAGTGAGATGGACCGATGGTTTGAGGGGCAACGGTAAATTTTGTTGTCTTCTGTGGTTGGGGTTGTTCTCTAGCCAAGGTGGATTGGTATCTCTTAGCGGGCGTCTCTGCAGCCAGGTTTGAAGGTGGGGACCTGCTGGTGGAGGAGCGTCTCAGTGGCAGTTCTGGCTTTGGAGCTGGGGGTGGTTTTTGCTCTCCTGGGTCTGCCAGTGGGTTTGCAGAACAGTAAGTGACTGGAGCCATGTGAAGGAGGAGAAGGTGGTTGAGGTGCCATTGGAGATTTGGCATGTGGAGGGGGGCAGGGAGCCAGAAGGGCTCGTTTTCCTCTGCTGGCAGTGCAACTCTGAGCACGTGGAGCGAGAAAATCTACTTGAAAGATGACTTTTTAGATGAGAAGTGTCATTTAAGTAAGAAAGCGGTATGTGACTGCTCTTCTCTATTGAGATATGGCACAGGTGTTATCCTACAAACACACTTTGGAGTGTCCAGAGAACCATGACCCAGTTTCTTCTTGATTCCCTCCTCCCCTGCCTTTTTTTTTAAAGGGGGGAGACATGGTGCTAGAGTACAAGAGAAGAACAGAAATCATTGGGCAGTCTTCAGTTAACTTCAGTACACCATACCTTTAAATAAATCCACCCTGCCACAGAGCGGAAGCCAAGTGGGGCAAGAGAAAAAGAGCCTGTAAGAGGACAGGCTTATTGATCACGTAACGAATAGCCTTGCATTAATCTTGCTGAGGCAATATCTAAAGACTTACGGCATTTGGCTTACCTTAAGACGTGTGTGTCTAAATTCATGTTTCGGTGAGTTGTTCTAGCCGTGTTTTGATGTGCTGGCTAAAACATTACGGCTAGGTTAAATCCAAACTGACTGCGTTGGTTTGCCTTCTCAAATCCCACCACCCACCTCCACGTGTTTTTGAGGACAACAGGAGATTCTTCTTAGGGATATTTGGTTGTCCCTTTTTGAGAACAGAAGGGCATGGAAAATGATTATGGTAACTCTGTTTGAATAAGGTTGCTGAAGAAACAGGTTTAAAGTGAACTTGAATAATAAAAGGCTTAGCCAGCTGCAGAAGCTGTTGCTGGCATACCCTGGAGCCTACATTTTGATGACAGCCTGTCTGCGCATCTGGGCCAAGACCTGATCTCTGTGCAATATCCCACATGACAGCTGGTAATTCTGAGTGCAAATCTAAGACTGTGTCCTCTCTGCTCTTTATTAAGGATGATGGCAAAATCCTTTCTATATTAATTAGCCAAAATCACATCCAGTGTAACTGGAGGGAAATCCAGGAATATGGTGGAGTTTATCTGATTACTCGAGGCTAAAATCTGGCCTAATCTGACTTTTACTTGAGTGGGGATTGAGTAATGTCACCAACAAGTTTCAGTGCAAATGTTCTGGGGTTGCCTCCTTGATTAGATGTTGCATTACCCCTCCCTATTTTTAATTGAGGGTCACTCTGAGCACACTTTTTTATTCCTACACTGAAGAATGTAAAGTTTTGAAGAGTTTATTTTTCAGAGGCTTAGTGTCATTGTTCCTGCTGGATTGATAATCTTAATGGGATATGTTTGGAATGGTTCCAAATTCTAATTTTGGAAATTGAATTGTTTTAGTGATTAAACAAAGTAACTGAGGGCATCACCCTATTAAATAAGATATTTCATGCATGTGATTAATTGTAATCTCAATATAAATCCTTTTGATTTGGAGATTAATGTTGATTCTTTGCTTCAAATTTACTGTCCATTTGTTTTCTTAATTAAAATTAAAGGTAGAAGACAGATAGCAGAGGAACCTCTTCAGGATGCTGTTGTTCACTTTGTTAAATAGAACATTTTTCATTAGGAAGCTCAGAAGTAATAGGCTTGGTATAACTATATTAACCCTCAGACAATAGAGGATAGATTGTATGGGTTTTCTATTGCTGGCTAAGCTTGTCATGCTTCAGATCACTTAAAAAGTATTGGTAGCTGATCTTCTAGCTTGAATGCAGTCCTTTTCAAAATTAAAAGGTAGCATTTGAAAAATAGCTTCCTGCTTTTTAGAAAGGAAATTTCTCCATCATGCTGCTTGTAGAATGTATTTCAAATTATATCGTGTTCCCAAGTCAAAATAAAATAGTGTATGGGGGTAGAGGGAATGTCTCCTATTCCCCATCACTTACTTTCACACGGGGCATCTATACCTGGTCTTGGTCCAAATGGATCCAATATCATATCAAGTTTTATAAATGCTTATCTTTTCATTTCTCAGCTGTTAACCTAAATCCACTTGGAGTGTGTTAATGCACTGTGTTATCTCTGGGTATGAAAGCCAGAAACAGTACAAGGGTAGTATTAATGCAATACTTGTGCTTCCACTACACGTTAAGCAAAATGTTACCTCTGTGTACATGCAACACTTTATAATACACAAAGAAGCCATAGAAAGGATTTGTCATGCTCATGCGGAGAAAATATAGAAGACGTAACTTAACATTATAAGCTTTTTAGTGCAAGGACATTGGGCTTTTTGTGAAAATGCATATTACTGATAAAGGTAATGCAAAGCAGCTTTGTAATGAGGTGTGCCATGATACAACATGATGATCTTAATTCATCTTAATAAGAATGCAAATTATTGTGACAGCAAAGCATTATTGAAAATCATTTGAGATCAAATAATGACAAGCAATTCCCATATGTCACCACTCTCATGCCTAATTGTGGCTTGCAGCCGCAACATCTCATGCTTGATTTCTAGAAGATCTGGAGATAGATTGATAGAAGTACAAAGATGGAGGGAACCTAAAAAAAAAACGTAGTCCACCAGAGTGCAATCAAGTATACTGAAGTCATCCTTGATGGATGTCTGACTGATCTGATCCTTAACTACTTCTTGTTTGTGTTGGTGTGGTTTTTTTTTTAATGCTGTTCCTTCCTAAGATCTGGTTTGTATGTCTTTTGATGCAAATGAAAGCTTGTCTGCTCTTGAATGTGCAGACCACGTGCCCTATAGCATAGTAGAAATCATCTGGCTAATGTCTACAGACTCTTGCATTGTGCCAAAATTCTTTGGTCTGCCTTCTACTGCTATCGAGGTGATACTGATGAGAGATCCTCTTCTTGTGTAACTACTACTGATCAGATGGTATCAAGCCATTTTGCAGTTGTAAGCTTTTGGAGCTGGTGTTTGTGAGCTACGGCTTTAATGAAATAATTTTTTTCTAAGAAATGGAAAATTACAATAAGTATAAAGAGACTATAGTTACCACTTCGATAACAACAGTTTAAAATGTAAAGTTTATTAAACTGTGAATGGTTGAAAATTGAGTTCTGATGCACTCCTGACATTACTCATGCAGTGAACATTGTTAAGCACGCTTAAAGCATAAACTCAGTCCAATGTTTTCTACCCACTATCATGAAAGTGTATTTCTCCTATGAAAACTGATTTAAGGTAATGTTTTCAAACAAGAAATATAGGGAAATCCTCCATCATTTTCATTTGCCAAAGAGTTTAATGTTTGTTTAAAATGTAAGGACCATTTTCAGAAATACTCCCACAGTGTTCACTGGACGTGCAATGCATTAACATAACAACAAGTAACTGCACATCAGTGAGATTCAAGATTAAAAGCAGCTTCTACTGTCTCAAAATGTGCTTTCTCACGTGTCCCATATGACTATAATTTTCTTAAAGATCCGTTACTGGTTGTAGTTTACCTCCTAACACTGTTTAAAATTTTTCTTCTTTGTTTTCCACATGTGCGTATACTGTGTGTTTATGAGGCAAGTAGGGTTTGGGTCTAGTCCTGAGTGCAGCCAGGAGACTGCATTAGGTCCTTTTCAGTTGTGCAAACACAGCTGGATTAGAGATGGCAGTTAAATGTTTCCTCTCTGTGATTTGGTTTCCCAGAGAAGTCAAAGATAATGATAGGGGAATGCTGTCCTAATTTAGGTTTTATTGGAGAAAACCTACCACTTCCTAACCACTGCAGAAAGAGATGTGTGCTCTTACAGGTCCAAGCAGCATGAAATTTCCTAATTATCCTGTATCAATGGAGAAATTCCCATGGTGATCAAGTAGACACTGAAGAACTGCAGAGAAGTACCTGTGTATTTATCTTTTCAAAGGCCTTGTATAGGAGGAAAAGGAGGAGAGAGGGAGCAAAGACTGGAAACAAGACTTTTATCCTATTGTTGCAATTAATTTAGGAATGTAATTTCTGCAAAGCTATCCAGCTTATCAATGGTTGGACCCTACCAAATGAGTCAATCATGTTTTATCAAAGTGACGTGCCTCCCTAGCAGACCAGAGGTTGGTCTGCCAGTGGAAACCTGCCCCCTTTGATCACATCAGGCACCAGGTACGGAGAGATCCAGGTTTTGACAGAGCTAGGGTAGTTCTCGCAGTGGCATTAGACTGTTCCCATACCTGCGGTAGGTGCTCTTTCCTCAACACAAGCTCGTGCTATGTTTGCCTGTCTCCAGCCCTCTGGTCTCTCTCTGTGCCCCGTTGGCTTGTAAGGGTGCTCCCGCCTGCTGTGGAGATCGCTTCCTGCAGCTTCTGACGTCTTCCAGGGGAATGTTGTCTGTGTCTGACAGCTTGTGTGAAACTCGCCTATCCAGTCCTTGGTCTGCTCTCCCATTAGTTACCCCACGAGGCTGAGGACGGTTCCCCTTTTGGTGAAGTCTGTGGCACAAGGGAGTAAATGCTTCATCATCTTCTCTTTAGGAAGAAGGTCTTGCTTTTCCTTTGTTTCCTCTTGTCGTACACCAACGAAGTTGTTCTTGATGCATTTTGTCCATTGCTAGTTAGCTTTGTGTCTTGTCTTTAACGCACTTTGATTAATGTTGGTTCTTTTGTGTTTCTCAGTCATGTATACTTGTTTTTGACATATGATTTATGTTTCTTTCTGTTTTCAAGTGCCTTAAATAACTTCTGGCATGGCCTCGATGGTCTTGCTATGCATTCTGTTCCTCTATATCGGAAGAAAAGCTGTTTTGCTTAAAATAATTATGTATGTATATACACATACTTTTTTGATTGATTTAATCCAAAGTGTTATTTATTACCCCCATATGTCAAATTCTCAATTGGTACTCTCCTGTTAGTCAGGACTGGAGCTGAAGTAGCTCCCCTCTAGTACAACTTCTGCACTTTTTTTTTTTTAAGGGGGGGGAAGATTAATCAGCTGAAAGGTTATCCCATTGAATTCCAATTTGTCAGTGTGGCGCTGTGCTGCTTTACCAACATACCTAGCTGAAGGTCTCTGCCCTATGCATCAGGGAACAGTGGCTTCTTTTCTGATATATTTTTGATCTAGCTTTTTGATCTAGCCTCGGTAAGACTCTTATAATGACATCGCTCTTGGGGTTTTTTTTCCTTTTTTTCTTCTTTTTTTCCTCATTTCACTTTTTATATATGCTCTTGAAATTTATTGTAGTAAAGTCCTGCTTTCTTCCTACAAAGTAAGTTATGCTTAGCTGTACAGAGTTTGCCCAAGAATATCTCTTCTAGTACTGGTTCAAATATTAGAGCTTCTAGTTCTTCCCTTTCCCTTTTTCACACTCATAGGGTTACTATATAGACATCTAAGTAAGTTTCCCAAAGTGTCTCACTGCTGCTGCTTCTGACAGACTCTATTACAGTTTCTTATCACTTCCCCAGATTTCAGCCCTCTGGGCCAGATCGTTGCTTTTAGAACACGAGAATTTTGTTATCCACCGCTATTCAATCTGGCTTAAAATCTTTCCCACTTGATAGGCAAGCTGATACTTCCTACCCTGCTCTTCTTATCTCTGTTCAGAGACACTTTTTCATGGGATAACATCCCCTAGTTAAAGAAGCCAAAGATCTCTTGCTGGTGCCATCTGTACAGCTACGCGCTTGTTTCCGAGAGGCATCTGTCTCTGTCACTAGCAACCCGTGGGCTTCGCGCCTGGGCTTCGCGCCTGGCCTCCACCCAGCCACCATCAGTCGTAGGTGAGCGGGTGACTGGTACCCTCCAGCTCCGCTGCTGCGAATTGGTGGGCTGGTTTGAAAGAAGTGGGGACGGGGGGGGAAAAAAAGCTTGCTATAAGTATGGCTTCAGAGACTTCTGTTCAGTATTAAAATTTGTAAATGGAGGAGTTAAATATTAGCATGATGTAATTAGAAAAAGTTTCTTAATCAGAACATTAACTCGGAAGGAATTTAAATTGTCTTAATGTGGAATGCCTAATCACTGAAGAGGATAGCGCTTATTCTGACCTGAAATCCTCTTTAACGCTGCTTTTCTTGCACAGGAGGGAGAGCACTTAGAATAGGAAAGCAGGCTTTTTCAATCAATTCAGCACAGTATATTTATATATAATACATATATTTTTTTTCCTTATGTCACTGCTTATTAAACTGAAATCCATCATCATAATTTTTCAATGACTTGTAATTTAACCTTATGCTCTACGTAAATATTCAGTTCTCCATACAGCAACCAGAAGAAAGCCCAGTGAAGCTAAGAATAATGTAGAATTTAATGCAAAGTACATGCAGGAGATAATTGGTGAAATGACCTTTCATTTGTGGCAGTAACTTCATACTCCTGATTCAGAATTATTTCCCCCCTTCCACCTCTTTAAGCTTGTTGTTTTGAATAATGACATCTCTCAATTGGCAGATATCAGATTTGAAGGGAAGACAATTTTCAGGAGGCGAGTTATACCCCACAGACACACCTCTGCCTACGGTGGAAACGTCTGAGAGAGCCTGTTAGTAAATGAACCTGGGCTGCAGTGTGTACTCTTGCGATTGCCCAAGCTGGCCACTTCAGAGGTGTGACCGCAGTGTGAGCGTGCCCTAGGACACTGTCTAAGCATTCTTAAACTTTTAAATATTTGTAATGAGAGGAGCCAAAGGTGCTTATGGTGTTTCAAGGGTTGCTAAGTGCTGCCAGACACTGCTGCCAGGTTTTTCAGGGCTGTAAGTGAAGTAACCGTGACAAGGAGTTAAATCCCAACTCTGAAGACTCTTGCGCAAGCACGATGTGCGGATCAGGGGACAGGCGTCAATCGTGTGAGCTGAGCGATGTGAAGAACGTCTGGAGGTGGCTTCCAGCAACTGAAGCTTGGGGGTTTAGCCTGTCATGGAAACCCTCCTTCACAGGAGCCATCCTTTGCCAGTTGCTTTATCAAGTAATCGTACTCGTGTAGGGGGAAGCAGACATTTCTGTCCTTGACATGTCAGTGCGGAGGGGGGAAACAGCCTGTCTAGGAGTTGACGTGAGAGGTCAAGGGTTTGTTTCTGATTTCTGCGGAAGGAAGAAGGGAACCACCTCACCTCCTTGGTGAGCTTGGCACCATCGGCTGGAGTCACAGTGGTGAGAAATGGCAATTCATGATACAATTTAATGCTTAGATGCTGGATGAGAGGAGTGTGTGTCTACGGAAAGGCTATTCCCCACGTCCCTGGTTTTCCAGCCGTGGTAAACGGGGAACTCCTGCCAGGATTTCCTGAGAGCCGAGGTTCCTGGAGGTGGCTGTGGCCATGGGCAGCACTCCCTGGAGCCCAGCCTGGCTGTCCCTCGGAGAGGCTGGCTGCCTGCTGTGGGGGGACATGGATGTTGCTTTAGAATAGAATATTTTCAGTTAGAAGAGACCTACAATGATAATCTATCCCAGCTGCACCACATCTTGCTGCTGTGTCTCCATTTCCACAGTACTGTGTGTTGTGCTGGCAGTAGGCGCTGTGCTTGGACTGATGTGATCCGGTAATGCGTACTGACCGGCTTTAATGAAATGCGATGAGACCTTTGTATAAAAGCAACTATATGAACATAAGCTCAGGAAATGGTGCATCTCATAGGCAATTAGTGTAGTCAAATGAACCGAGACTTTGCATGCCTTCTGTACTCGAGGAGATACTTGGACGCTGCAGCTTGGATAGTTGGACCTTAATTGTTCCTCCCTATCTGAATATATATTATTGGAAAGCATATTTCTGAACTGCTTACATTTTGCTTCAATGCTATAGGGAGCTGAATTTAAAAAAAAAATCTGGAAACGAATGTCTGAGTACCAAATGCCGTAAGAACCCAAAAGAAGATTACTTGTAAGGCTAGAAATAGGTGAACTAATTGAAAATACCTTTTTTTAAGGTATTAGGGTTTTCAAATTGGCTTGTGTGATAACATAATGGGTTTTTTGTTAGTATGAAAGATAAAAGCACGTGTTTGTTTTCAGTACGTTAAATTTATTGCCACTGTCTCAGCATTAGACTCTGCTATCCTTTCCTTATCTTTCTATTACCATGTATGTAAAAATAACCTATGTGATAAATGGACAATTTAACATTTGTTTCACAGTGGACAGAGGAGACCGGAAAGCTTCTTTAAAAGACTTCTCCTATTTATGTTACATCTTGATCACTCCTGAACACTGTGAATGACCGCTGTCATACCACAGCCAGCAAAGCACGGAGGCCTGGGTGCCAGTGAGGGTGTATGGTGCTACAGAAATTTATATCATCTGCCTGTTCAGTCCCAGAGGTGCATTGTGTGAAAGTGGAAAGGGATCTTGGCTTACACTGTTTAAAATACTCCAGAGCTGAGAATTGCTTGTTCTTGCTTGCGAAACATTACTTACTGAGGGAATCCATCAATTTCTATGCAACTATTTGGAGGAGGGGTTTCTCCTTGATGATTTGTCCTAACATCTAACTAGAGCTATCATATATGAAATTATGGGATCTGATAAAGATAGGATATTTCAAATTTCTGGTGATATTAATATGGCGTGCTTTCTCCATATGTGTCTAGGATGCTCTTTGGAAAAGCAAGGTGGATGAGATTTTAGGGATTTAGGATGAAGCCTCATTTCTTGATATGTCTCCTTCTGTGAGAAGGAAATAAAAAATTTTCCCTGTTGTCCTTGTGCCTCACAAGTAGTTAAAAAGCAAGCAGAAAAACCCAAGCACGTCTGTGTTCCTTTTCAGCCATTTACTAACCATACCTCTTAGTTTCTGTCTGATATTAGTATGGTGTGCTTTCTCTCTTTCTTAAGAAGGATGAGATCTTAGGGGTTATGATGCAGAAAACGAGCACTGGACTTGAATTCACAGTTAGAGACAGGCCTGTTTCCAGGTGATACGTTTGCTGAGCCCGAAAACCATTGCAGTGAATTGGACCAAAGGTTTATATTTTTATGGCTCTATAGAAAGCTTTACAAGACATATTGTAATGTTTTCTTTGGAGCCTTTATGATGGCTCACATCTAGGAAATAGCTGCAGCAGCTCTGTACTGCTGGCTGCCTCCATCCCTCCGCAGGAACTCTGAGCACCCCTTGTTGCAGCAGCAGTTACCGAGCGTGCTACAAAGGCCACGTGCTCTAGGACAAGGTTGAAGCTGTGTATAACCTTGGTAAAAGCTGGCCTTCATGATATAATTTTTAACCCATGTGTTGTTCTATGTAGGTAAAATGGTATTTGCCTTCTGTCTCCATGAGAAAGAAATGGGAAAGGTCATATGGCACAACTTGAATGATGTCTGTATCACTTGCTTTATTTTAATAAATCATGTCTGTCTAGCCTGAAACCTGTTTTACTTTCCACGCTGTTCGGGATCTTTAAAGCTGTACTCAGCGTACTACTTCTTGTGAGAAGTTTTCTCATCAGAAGCCCTAACAGATTTGGAAGTGGGTGATTGAACATAAAACTGGCCACATGCTCTTGGAATATTAATTTGGTGTGCCATTTACCCTGGCCTTTCAAACAGAGAGGCTAGATATATTTAGTTTTGTACGATTAATTTTCCACTAGAGTGTTAGCAGTTTATTACTATGTCTCAAAACTCACAAAGGTTCCATAATATATGTAATTCCTGTAAAAACATACCAACTACACACAGATTAACAGCAGGGCAGAAACAAATGTAAAAAAAAAAAAAAAACCCACCCCATTATTAAAACTCTTCTGGAAATTAGCTACATTTTTTTTTAGTTGTAGGCCAAGTCTTTGAGAAGAGACATTTGTGGAGAGGGTGAGCCTTGAGAAGGTAGGGAAAGGTGGAAGTCCACTGCTTTAGTGGCAGTGGACAAAGAAATGCTTTAGAAGGGATTTTCTTTATTTACGACAGCATTTATTTCGCGCTTTTTGGAGAGTAGTTGGCACTAGATATTGAACACGTGTGGGAAGGACTCTGGGCTGTTTAAGAGAAGAAAATGCAGAACTAAATGGCGTAGGTAAGCAGACATGATTCTTACCTTATGACTGGTGATTGTCTCATAACCAGATTTTGCAAGTTGTGGTGTCTGTGTTGTGTTCTCTCCCTGTCCTTCCCTCTCAGGAAAGTACTTGGGAGGAATGTGAAAACTGTGGCTGTTTGTCCAGGATTTGTCAGTGTCTGCTGGTCAGAATAGCAATCTATGCTGTGGATATTCAGAAATGCTGGGCAAATAACCATTGCAAGTGTACACATCACTTCAACTGCCAAAATGGTTTTTCAGTGGTGAACAACACTGCTTAACATAGAGAATACCATATGGGTTGGAGCATTGCATTAGGGAATTTGGTAGCACCGTGCCCTGCTGACAGAGCAGGTAACTAGTCTGTCTAGATGGAGGCGGGGGGAAGGAGGGAGAAAAACTATCTTAAAGTCGCTTACATACATAGCTGTCCTGTTGAAGAAAAGTGATATGATATACATTATTTCTCTTCCCGCCCCCAAATGTGTGGATGCCACTTAAAGGGAAGAATAGTTTGCTATCATATCTGTAGTTGTTCGTGGCATTTCTTAACTAGTAAAATGTGTGGCTGGAAAGTTTGAGGTTACTGCTATAAAAATGTCATCCTTTATTTAAAAAAAAAAAAAAAAAAGGAAAGTGATACATTACTATATGATAACGAAGCACTTTGATTAAAAGCATCCAACAGCCTATGATGTATGGGAGCTAGCTGGAAGACCATTGGAGTGTACTTAATTATTAGCTGTTCTTTATAAGTTCTAGTTGCTCTTCGCAGAATTGATTTTGAATGGTAACAAAGAAGCAAGCTCTTGTTTACGAATGCTATGCAATTAATATATGGATGTTGGCAGGAGCAGGTGGTGTGTGATGGGTGATGAAGTACAAAGCCTTTCACCCGAAAGCAGTTTCTTATACTGAAGCCAGACAAGTTGTTCAGATGACGAAGTTGTTGCTGATGGACTGGTTGGAAGCCAACACAGCTTGTACGTGGTGGATGTGTAGCTGTATCTTAAAAATTGTGATGGTGTGCAGTGGGAGTCTCTGCAACACCAAGTCTGCATGGGCACTCAGCTTTACCTAATGGGCTGGACACTTAGTCTCTGCCACAAGAAGACCAAGGTGCGTTTGCACGGAGTTGCATACTGGTTATTACGCCCATTTCCTCTGCTCTGTGGTTAAATATAAGAGTTGGGTTAACATAGTTTATTCCCTTTTATGAGAACTATATATGCTTTAAATTTAGGTTTTCAGAAGGGAATGCTGCTTATTTACTGGAAGAGACTTGTTGGAAGCTGACCATCTAAGAAGTTGTTAGATACTGCAAAGGACTCTCAAAATACTTCATTCAGTCATTTGATGTAATGAAATTAAAGTGAAGTAATAAGGAACTTTTTTTTTTTTTCCCTCCTTCTCCCCTCTACAATTTAAAATCTTTGCTTCCAGTGAATGCTGCTCTCTGCAAAGAGTAAGACATTTCATGCTAACACTAAGTCTGGAAGCATCAGAAAAAAGAAATTGAATCAAAATTTTTGCATAGATAAAAGAACTCCCAAGAAGTTAGAGTTGAAAGTGTTATGAATGGGGTCTTACTATTCCCATCTTACTGTGGCTGCCTAGCTGATTTGGCTACCTGAGCTGTCATCTCCCTTTGAGGTCACCTGATGTGAGGGAGCTGGTCAGGGAGCTGTGTCCTCCTCCTCTTCCAAATACTTCACTTGCACTTCTACCCTGGGTGCACCTAGAGGTAATAGATACGCATTCATACAACCACAAGCGGGGGAAAAAAAGGTAATTTGCAAGCTTTCTTCTGCCAAAATGTACCAATCCGTTAAAAAGAAAAAAATATCTCTATTTGTAGAGAGGAAA
The DNA here is from genome assembly GCA_013389945.1 of Fregata magnificens. NCBI lineage: Eukaryota > Metazoa > Chordata > Aves > Suliformes > Fregatidae > Fregata > Fregata magnificens. Next base: position 11,689 of record WAAD01034499.1, on the reverse strand, counting down.
ACCTGATGTTGATATCCAAACTAAGAGAACAAGACGAGAGATCAGAAACTCTTGGAGAAAGCAACCTGAGATACTGACTAAGATCTCGTTTCAAATGCAGATGAGAAACTTGACTTGTTACTTGTTATTTTTATTATTTCAGTCTGAATTAATTTTAAGTTGTCAAACGGTTTTCAGATGTACTTTTGCTGAATGTAACTTGGAGAGACAAATCTGATATTATATACACACGGACCCTGCCACTGAATTCCATGAAAAATAAAAATCAAAAAAACCCCAAAACAACACAACCCCAACCCTAAAAGCATTTAGTGATAATTCGAAAAGCGAACTGGAAACCTTTGTGAATTGAGTCAGGTCCTGGGAAGTGTGTGACAAATCCATGCTAAGTATATGGATATCCCATGAAGAAAGAGGTTAACTTTTGAAAGGTTGAAACTCTATGAATGTGCCAGCATTTGCTACCCTTAGTCTAGTACTAAAACCTGCTCTTATGTTATGCTCTGGTCTATATCAAAAGAAAAGAATAGTGCAATTAGACTTAAACGTTGCCCTGTTACTTTTGGATGAGAAACTTTGTATTAGAACAGTTTTCTTGAAAAGTCATGTTAACTGGAGCGAGCGAGAAAATCGTAGGCATTATTTACCCAAACGGTCCTTTGCACAAAGAATAATAACAACCTAGACAGCAGTGGCTGGCAGTCAGGGTTGAGCCTTTTTTTCCTTTTTCTGGAAACATCTATCTGGGGCAGCTGTAAGGAAAAGAGTCTGGGGAAGGAGCAAAGCAAATGTGGCTGGGAATAGTTTTTTATTAAATACGTGAAGGAATGAAAATCCGAGCACTGGCTGCCTGAGAGGCTCTGCTCTGCGCTGACCATGTGAGGGTAAGTTTTCAGGACTCTATTAACAGCCCAGGAGCGCAGCTCCACGTGTGGCTTTACTGGATGTGGTAAGGAGTTTCTAGTCCTTCGGCTGAAACCTGGAAGCATTTGTGCTGCAGATCCCCAACATAACTCAGCAGTTCCTGAAGGCCCGGCCTTGGGGAGAGATGATGCTGGGAGGTGAGGATTTCTTTCTCTTCCTCTGGACTGGAAGTGGATCTGCACTTGGGGGGGGGTGTGTGTCTCTTCCTTGCTATTCAGCTGGGAGATAAACAGAACCCAGCTATGGTAATACACAATGTCTCTTCTTACTGAAACACAGTTTTCTTTTTCAGTCAGTGCGGTCCCAACTGCCACTTACTATGTAGCTTATTTCATATATGAAAATAATAGTTTGTAAATGACATTTGTGGTTAACTTTTGCTTATATGTCATAAAGAGAAATATCCTATAATTATTATGGTCCCTTAGTAAATTCACTATTATTACCTAGTTATTTTGGCCATATGGATTACACCATATTTAAGGTCCCAGTTCAATCAAAGTACATCTGGTTCCTGTGCTGCAAAAACCTACTAAAGACTGAGGAAACCATGCAAATAGATTTATATAGTCTTTTGTTGGATTTTACAGTGTTTAATTGGCCTTTCTATTGAGGGTAACCATGGCAAACTCCAAATTCTGGGAGTAGCTTATAGTAGCTATACTAGCGGTAGTCCTTTAGTTACTACAGAGTTAACGTCTGCCATTCTTCTACTAGTACATGTTTTAAGGGTCTCGCATGTCAGTCTCCTCCACTTCCTTTGGGAGAATATTCTACAGCCTCGCAGATCTCAATGTCAGGAAGTCTTTGACCACAATTAGTGTAACTGCATGTGTTTCATATGGATTCCTCCTTGGCCCATGCAAAATATGCCATAGGACGTCAGCAGGGAATTTAAAAAAAAAAAAAAAAGAGAGAGACTCTAACATGAGTGACATTAAGAATACCAGTCTGCAAGGCTGATTTATTAAACAAAGTTGAAAATGGGTCGAAGTGGTGTTTTTGGAGGAGGGATTCTGCAGCTGGAATGAGCAGCAGGCCTGTTAAAGGTCTGCTCAGGGAGACAAGTTTACCAGGAACGATGTAATAGTGAAATATTTTTGCTGCTTCTCCACTGACAGGCTCTTGGCCAAGCAGACTCTGTATTGCCACCACAATTTTCTGATGTTCTTGCACTTCAACCAACCATCAATTGCAAAGCAGATTTTTTTTCCCTGTATTTTATTTTAATTTACAGATTCCCCTATCTTCAGAACTCTTAAAGAAGCACTTAGCATGTCTAAATGTTCTGCGTATTTACAGCAAATTTAAGGCTTGCTCCTAGTTTAGGTCAAGATATTGAGTTCTTGTCCCCTACCAGAAATGCGTGGGCTCATGTGAACTCCTGCCAATGCCTGTGAAATTGTGTGTGGTCTTTGCTGTCAGATGTGAAATCCATGCTAGAGCCCAGAACTAGCCCTTCTGTGTTATAAATGGGAGAAGACCGATGTTTCTTAGGCCCTAATCTGCTGCCTGGAAGTTTCTTTGAAAAATCACTGCAACAATTTGCCTCAGCTCTTCTCTTCCCTTCCTTCCTCCCAAGTAAATCTTTAATGAGGATCTGACTAATTCAGTATCTCTGTTTCTAAAGTGAGAGAGGAAAAGTTTTACTTTACTTATTAAGATATTTGTCTAAGATGGTTCTGGATAATTTTCTTGTCAGTATGATGATGACTTTTTTAGCTTTAGGCTCACTCAGCTGTTATTAAAGTGTGAAATGATAAACTCCCTTTATCTGTAAAGATGTTTGAGACTTAATCACACAAAGTACCGAGATAATGTTAATTTCTGCTAACTGGTTTTAAGGAGTGAAAGTTGAAACTTTTTATAGCATTCTTTGCCTTTCTGCAGGAAAAAGAAAACCGACAGCAATAACTTTGGCGGAAATTTGATCTGGTAACACATGTAGAAAGTAAAATTATACTGCATGAATGATACCCTGCACAACACAGCTGAGTTCCTATGTAGTCACTTACTGTGGATGGAAGCAAAATAGGAGTAGTGTCCACACAACTCACTGGCTCTTTCTTTGGGACTATCAGTTTCCTTGGGGTTATCCTCCAGGGACATGGACTATGCTATACACTCAGGAGTATTTAAAAACAAAACAAAAACACCAAAACCAAACCCGTCAAAAACAAACAAACAAACAAAAAAATCACACAACAACAACAAACCCCCCCCCCCAAACCCAAACAACTTCTTTCTTCTCCTGAAAACAAACCTTCAGACAACATGCCTCTGACCTTTGATTGTGTTAGTGCCGAAAGCGTGGTTCCTCTGTACAGAGGCGTATGACACATTTTCTGCTGTGTAGCCTGAAAACACAGTTATTTGAATGGGTTTTTTGGGGGGAGGGTAGTGCCTGTGAACATAGACCATTTTTGCTGTGTGAAGGCGCGTTTTGCTTGCAGCTACTGCTGGCGGAGTTCTGTGAGTGGGAAGGGGGGGAAAAAAACAGATGAGAGAAGCCACGGTCAGAAAGAGACTTAGAGAAAGCAGGAGGGGAAGTTTTGTAGGAAATCCAGCTTCCTAGGAAGAAAGATAGATGAGAGGGCTCCAGCAGCAGGTTGCCCAGGAGCCAGGCTGGGTGCATTGCTGTGAGCAAGGGAAATCAGCAGAGGGGCAGGGGAAGAAGCTCCTGCCTGGGAATCGTGCCACTGAGAGCAGCTGCTCGCCTCGCTCACGCTCCAGCTTCAGCTCTGTGGCTTTTGCGAGGGAGGATGCCTGCCAGGGGAGGGAAAGGGGTAGCGTTCAACATATGCCACACTCCCAATTTCAGTGCTTCCCACGAGTCGCATTTCATGGGAACATACAAATGCTTGCCTCCCCTCTGTGCGGTGTAGTGGCAGGGACAATAGGAAATGACAATATTTAGTAGATCTAACTAGACCAAGAAAACCTATCCAAACATGTTATTTTGCTAAAATGTAAATGTCTTGCAAAAACAGTGACCTATTTTCTGCCCTCCAACTCCCCAAATATGTCTGGAATGAAATGTTTTCTTTTTTTGGGGGGATGGGAGTTTGAGGGTTTCTGTACATCAGATGAAGTCCTCGTTTGGGTGAAAGAAGAGGGTAATACAAATAAGTAGAATCAAATTCCCCATTAAGATGGTAATGTAAAATTTAACTTTGTGGCAGTGTTATCGTCACATTCAAACTGACAACTTTGAAGCATCCAACTTTAGCTAAAGTCTATCAAGTCCCTTACACTTACCTTCTGTCCCATGCACAAGAAATAAAATGTACTACCACATTTGTTTGCTTGGGTTTTTTCACTTTGTGTGAAATGTACAGGTATGCTTGACAGAATAAAACAAAAAATGATCCTTAGGAAGGCAATATGTTTAGGGTCAGAACATCTGTCTTTAATGTAAATTGGACTGTCTTCAGGCATTTTCTCATGTGCTGCGTTTGCACGTTTTTGTTTATTATTGTCAGATGAGCTGCCTTTATAGAAAGGACGTGATCTATTAACTATTTACATACACACATCTGTCTTGTATGGAAATCTACTGGCACAGGAAAATGTGTCATAGCTTATAAGTATGCAGGTTCAACAAACTGCTGCTCTTGTGAACTGTAAGTGGCCCCCTTATTAACCAGCTTTTTAGCAGCTCTCACAAGCAACGTTTGCTCAGCTTTGCAGCTGTCTTATAGATAGTCTCACATACGTATTCTGCTAGGCTGTAGTTGTGGTCTTCACTTTTGCTAGGGGAATGTTTACATTAGGATGTCCAAAAAATGAAGCAGAATTAAATTTTAAAATGAAATAAATCCTGACCAGATGTAACCATGCAGAAGTATGTTAGCCTGGTTCAACAGTTCTGGGTTTGGAGTCCAGGAACTACAGACACTCTTACCTTTCTGTTTTTCTTTTGAGTAGGTTTCTAGCCCTGTTCCAGATCATGGTTTTCGGGCTTTTCATTGTAAGAACACAATCAAGAGAAATTAAAAAGGAAAAAAAAAAAAATCATATTTTCAATTGAGCCTAGGATTTCAGGTAGGTCTACCTGATGCTTCATTAACATTTGGGTTTGACAGCGGTAGGGAGGCTGAAGTGCAGAACCTGAAAATCAATGTTAGATGGTTTCTTAAGGTAATATGCTTGTTGCTGCATACTAGACATCATTTCACACATATATGCCTATCATCACTGGGCAAGAAACATTCTGCATGTTGGAGAATAACAGTGAGGAGAGCAGACTGGAAGTGAAAAAAAGGTGTCTCTGACATTCAGAGTAAAAGTAGAAACACCGGCGGCGCATCCGTTGGTGAGCTGTGTAAAAACATGAAGAGGCATCAAGGCAACGGATCTCTAAGTTCAGTCTCATCTCTCAGCACCATGAATCCAGACCTGCCCGCAAAGCGTGTGGGTGGTTGATAGTGCCAAGATCCAAATCCATCCTTGCAACTTCTTTGTATTCCTAAACTACAGATAGCAGTTTGCTGCTCTGTTGCATTGTCACGAAATAACACTTTGTTCCCCTTTTATCCCTCTCTCCAGAAAGGGATGTAGCTGTGACTTCTTGTCAAAATCACTAATATAAAACTTGTCCATTTTTTTTCCCCGAGTGGGGTTTTTTTTTTCCCTTAGAACAGTGTATGTTATCTTCACACCTCCCCTTTTTTGAAATCATGTTCTAGCAAACCACTTGAATTCTCTTTATTTCTTTGTGACAGAAGGCCATAATGCACTCTTACTAAAGAGACCTTTAAATGACAAAACAAAATTACATCTGGGCAGCTATTTTTTTTATAGGTTAGGGGGCAAGTTCATCTCAAGTTTGTACAACTTTCTTGGGCTCAGTGGAGTTGCCCTGTATTTCTGATACAGGTATGCCAATAGTGGTAGACTTCACCTGTGATCCTGCCTTAAAAGGTGTCACAATTAAACAATTCAAGTTTAGGTCTGGGTTTGCATCTCTAGGGCTTTTAAACACAGGCACCTCACTCCTGTGTATGGATAGACTCCCTTCTGGGCTTTCCTTACAGTAGCACTGGTAGTACAAATCTTAGTTTGTCTTGTACACTAACAATAAAAGGTACAGAAGGCTGATAAAGTATAATTTGAACACAGGATTTCCTGCTGAGAGAAGAGAAATCAGCCTGGCTTTCAAATTCAGAACTCTCAAGTTCTGAGACTGCAAGTCTCACAGGGATAAAACTGTGTTCCAGCGTCTTAGAAGTCCGATCTTTAGCCTCTTCTCTGGTCTTCTGTGGTGTCTGGTTATGGGACAGCATGAAATCTTTGTGTGCCCATGTGGTGCTGTTTTTTTGTCTGGGTGGGTGGGGTGGGTTCAATTTTCTTTTGGTTTGTTTGTTTTGTTTTAAATTCAAGTTTAGATTTCTCATAGTTGTGTGGGTGGCTTTTTTTTTTTTTTTTCCTTCCATTGTTCCTCCCTATTTTATGAGATGATATCTGAGCTTTGGAAAATTCTTCGGAATCGAAATTTGGCACAGATATCTTCAGACAGACCAAATTTGAAAAATGTGGTTCTAAAACATGCTCAGGTTTTTAAGCAACTCTTCCAATACAGTCTATTCTACTTACCTCACAGTGCACAATGTGAAGAAAAAAAAANNATTTGAGGTGAGTGGGGTTTTTAGAAGTTGTTTAGTGGTATTTTCATTCCGGATGATTGCTTTTTACTTTTCATCCAATATTGTACTCTTTAAAGTGAGAGGCTATATGAGTGAAGGTGTGCTAGTTGTGCAGGTGAGGATTATTGCTCTTTGCAGGTGATGTCATGAATGTGTATGGGATGGGACTTGAATTGCTAGCATTAACCAGTGTAGGGTGAGTCATGGTGTATCATATTTATGACTACACACATACCTTAGCTAATGAGTTAGGCTGCTATGACTAATGCATGTATCAATAAGTCAAGTGTAGTACTCAATAATGATATTTGTAGCATACTGGTGCAACAATCTTTTTCTTTTTTGAATTGAAAAGTCATAGAACTGTATGAACACAAATGTATTTTTTTTTACTGGGGAAAAAACAGCATGAAATGAGGTGTCTATATTCACCCTTTCACGCCATTTCTGGTTAATGGCCATTTATGTAGTTGTTCAAGCAGACATGCTTGAATCCTTCCCCCCAACAAATCCTAGACCCCGCTGCAACCTCTCGCTTATGAGCTGTGGTGTGTTTTATTGAGAGTGATGTCATTGAAGCCATGGGAATTATTTGCAGAACGAAAGCTACGTCCAAAGGTGAGAGCTGAACAGGTTGGTTCAGACACTGTATATTCTGCATGAAGCATCATAGGCTTTCCAAGTGTGCCCAAGTCCCACGCGCTGTCCGGTAAATTCAAGTCCCCTGTGGTGGCTATAGGCAAGCCTTGAGTCCCATGAGCATAGCCCTGTGCCATGGAGAGCACGCTCAGCCAGCCCAGTTATTGGCTTTCCAGGTGGAGGCACCTCATGTCCCTCCAGCTCCCAGTGGCAGAGGCAGAATGCATCCATAGGCTTGGACCTGCCTGCACAGACCTACCTACAGCTGTTTCTGAAATTGCTAGCCCTGATTTCTTGTCCTTGCTTCTACCAGTAACTGAAACGCTGCCAACATGAATTTCTACCTTCTTAATCTCCAGCCTTTTCTTGTTTGTTGGTAGCTTGAATGCAGAAGTCAGCTAATGATATATTTATTTCTTTATCAGGCTATCAATTCATGTGTGCTGTGTTCCCTATTAAAACCCAAATATGCAATATCTAATTATCTGATACACTTTGGAAGGAAGATTAAAAATATTTGAAAAATCAATTGAATTTAGGTCTGTATATTTTTTTAAATGTGGATTGAATGCAGCTGGCTCTGGCTGTGCTTTTTTGGCTTGCTGTCAGCCTTTAGAACACCACCATTTTAAAGCTGAATAAATATCTAACAACCAAGAGATAATAAAAATGTTACTTAATATTGTATTCCCAGTGACTTAGGAAAGGTTACAAACCCCGATATCTGGTTAGTGGCCCCAACGGTTTTCTAGTGAGTTATTTAACTATCCGTTTATTCATTTAATTTATAGCAGTTAATGAGAGCTAAAATGCAGCCACAGGATTCAGGTTCCCAGAAAAACAGACATAAATTATGACCAGGTTTAAAGAGCATGACTTATCAAGCGATCATCCTGGTAACCACCAGGAGTTTGGTGTCTGTATCACAGATATTTATGGTTATCCAGTTCTGCCTTCCAGGACAGAGCTTTCTTTTAGTCTTCATTGCTACTCTGCCAGTTCACAGTCATCTTTTCTTTAAGACAAGGAAAGATTTCAAATCAGGCATTGCAAGGCACATACGAAGTGCAGTTAAAAACGCAGTGGGTGTTTGCAAATGCATAGGATAATTCGGTATGGCGTACTTACTGTCTGATATAGGTTACAGAATTGCAGGCACCTCTATCTGGTTTTTGAAAAACAAACAAGTATCCTTGTTATATTCTATTAGCCTAAATCAAAGCTAGTTCACAAATAAATACTTTGTATTATGGAACATGTTTCCTAAATCTTAATATAATTCTGTCCACTATTTGCCAGGTTTTAAGGTCCAGATGGCTCAGTCTTGTATTTATGCTGGAGGAAAGGACACTCATTTATCATAATTTTCTTGTAGTAATCATCAAAAATGTTCTGTGTTCTTGGGGTTGGCTCCTCTGAAAACTCTTAGATGTGCTAATAGGTGTTTGTGAAACTGAGGTCCTTGTGGAGTTGGATCCTCAAGAAAGTGGTTGATTCAATGTTTATTTTTCAAGGCATATAGGGATGCAAAGGTTTATATAAGATTATGTAAAATGAAGTTAGTGGTATGGAATTATGAGATATTTGATTAAACGAGTGCTCAAGTGTTCAACTCCTTAAAGACTAGCTTAGTCTAGATATATGAAAACAAGCATTCTTAATGTAAGTCATTATAGTTTTGGTATTGTAACCAAATATATCCATGTTCATAGCAGTTGTAGAATAAAATGGAAAGTGAAAATTAAACAGGAAAAAATTTACTGCTGTCTCAATCATGCTGAGTTATTGTAGTCATGTAAGAACACTTAGAAAAGCATGGAGTAATATTGTAGAAACTTGGCATGCTAACTATCTGGCAAGGAAAATGCCGCGGTATTATATAAGTTAATATTTCTTGACACGCGCTGACATTTTAGTTAAAGCTTTTAAATTATTTTAGACTTTAATGGAGAATGCGCATACCTTTTTCTGTATTCCTGGCAACCTTTTTCAAATTACTCGGAGTGGAGCTTACTTGATTGTGATCTGTCCTATGTACTTGTAACTTAGAAATTTGAAGTTTAACTTAGGCAGTTGTTGATTCTGTGTAGAGGTTGAGCGGGAACTTCTCTGACTTTATGTCCCTCATCTGCATGTTTCCTTTTCCCCTATTCCTACTCAGCATGTGATGAACTCCGTTTTATACAGTGGGACACCATGTGTGTAGCTGTGTAGGCAGCTTCCCTTTGACCACACCAAAGGATACAAGCCAAGGTAACTGTTCCTCACAACTTGCACATTTGCTTCTGCTCTATCATTCGGTCTGCCCACGTTGCTTTTCAGAGGTTGATAAGAGGTAATGTCCGTTATACAAAGGGAACTGGCTTCCAAAATGAGCCACTTGACAGCATCCAGAGATGGATCTGGGAGCAGTGCATTGATCCTGGGAAGCTTTTCTTTGGTGGAGAGGTGCCTTGGGTGTTTTAAGTGTGGTTTACTCTGAGCTTGACAGAGAAGGATTTTAAAATAGTGGAAACTAAGGGTTGCTCTGCCTGGGAACTGACCTAGCATCTATGTAGCCCCTCTGTCTGCTAGCAGTAGTCCCTGCTCTACAGCATGTACCCCAGATTCAATATGTTATTGTTTGGAGAGAACACTTTCATCTTGTGACACGATTGCAGTCCCTTTAAACTGCTGGAATAACGTTGTAGGGAATGATCATGCTAAACTCAGAGAGAGAAACGCAGCTCTGGAGGGAATACAGGAATGCTTCCTGTTTCAGGAAGTACAATTAGGTGTTCTTGCTTTGTTGTTTCCAAGTTAGATTTCAAGATGTGAATGATGTGCTCGGACATAATAGTAACTTCAAGCTGATTTATCTTGCTACTGTCTCGTTTAAGGCTCATTTTTAGCAGGATGTTACAAAGGTATCTTGAGTATCCTAATGGCATACCAATAGCGCTTGAGCATTAAAAGCAAGGTGTATGCAACAGAAAATCTGCATGGGCTAATGTATCCTACAGAGAAAGAGGTGCATAAAGTCTGCGTGGCTATGGCCAGGGCAATTCCTCCTCTTCTCGATACACCTCAGACTGAGGTGTAGGCATCTGCTTGCATACATTTCTGGTAGTCAGAGTGCAAGCAGACAGGGAGCCAACCTGATGACATCCCGTCTGGTCCTTAAGAGGGGGGAGTAAGGAGAGAGACTTACCGTCTAGCTCTGGGTGGCCTATTTCAAATGAAATAGGAAACAGTAATCCAATTCCTTCCCTTGCACTAAAAGGCTGTGTATTAAAGAGAAAAATAACCAAGATATCCAGATAAACACAAGATACAAAGCAGAGAAGGTGGACAAATGCCCGGAGAGCATCCAGATAGTGCTTTCTCCCTGTTAGTTTTCTGAGAAGTTTCCACCCTGAAACAGAGAGGATGAGAAATTAATCCTGCCTTCAGCAAAAGTGTGAGGTGTTTCTGCTTTGTATGGTGAAGGGTGTGCTAGATGATGTGCAGGGTGTGTTTGCACTGATAAGCGGAGAATGCAATTTTAGTAGCTGTGTTTGTGAGGGCCAACGTGCCTGTAGCAGGGTTCTGGAGCTTGAATCCTGCTAGCCAAAAAGATAATCCATGGAGATTCATTTTAGAGGATATTCTACTGCCGCTTACTAGGATTTGAGGAGGGAATTGAGGGCTGAATTAAGTGTGATGTAAATAAACTGAGTCAAGTCCCATGAAAGTTTCATTATGGTCACTGCTCACTGTCTGGTGGATAAACTCTACTGACTCAACCAGCTTACTAGGTTTTGGGGACGTAGCATGCTGAACTTACTGTAGGAACTTTGGAATTGGAAAGGTAGTAACTACATATTGCAGAAACATTCAAATAATGTAATCTAGCCTGTATTTTACACTTACATCTGCTGCCCTACTGGTCATTGTAGATTTACTATGCTTGTTCTGAATTCTAAATGTTGTCTTATAATCTCTTGGGTGGAGCTGGCTCTGGTCTATTGCTTGGTCCTTCATGATGACCTAATGAAAACCTCTACTAAAACCGTTTAATACGTATGGGAGATTTAGGATAGATTTTGGAAGCTGCTAATAAAAGTTTAACTTTTTTCAATAGCACGTATGTCCTTTAGCTATCTATCTTGGTTATGTGAGATAGTAAGTGTTAAAACGAATTATTTACATCCATAAGAGCCCCTCCAGCCTTCCTTCCTCCAGTAACAGTGCAGGAAGAGAGCAAAGAGAAAGTTTTTTTGGCACAACTTCTGTATCAGGCTGCATCGTTTGCTAAGTCATAAAATGAGCTGAGCCACACACAGTTGCTGCTGTGAGGTCTCTGCTCTTATAATGTTGGCTTGCTGAACACCCGCATCTAACCACCTGTTCTCACTCAAACCAAAAAACCCCAAAAGAACTTCGAAACCCCAAAATGCCCTAAAAACAACCACTCTGCCCCATCCCGCCACACAGTTATTCTTAAGATGCTCCCTGAAATA
>WAAD01034498.1:0-25464 GCA_013389945.1 Fregata magnificens | reverse complement strand
TCCAAGTCAAGTCATTGCGTAGATTATGAGGAAAGTTGTAAAGAGGATATACTGCAGCATGGCACTTTCAGTAAAACCAACAAGGAAAAATTTTTTCACAGTGGTGGTAGAATTCTCCTGCTCCATTGGTACCCTGTAGCATGCAATCAACAGAGGTAACACTAGGTGAACTAATTATTACTCATTGACATTTTTATTCAGAAGAGACTACTTGATCTTCTATCGTTATTCATCAAATATGATAGGCCATTGAATTTCTTCAGCTCCTTTTCTTGCATAACAGTTTGTGCTGTAGAAATCCTCTTTGCACAAAGTCTTCCGGTATGTACTTGAAAACAGGCAGTCATAAGATTCAGCTTATCTGACTCTAAACAGGAGGATTCAATTCACAATCTCTACACCTAAATTTATATATCTGTACTCTAGGTGTCTTCATCGAAGCTATGCTTCTAACATTTCATTATAGTCATAATAGGTGAGCATAATTTGACTAAATGTAGGTGCCCAGTACCATTTTAGATGTCCGTGCATAATCAATCTACAGTCACAGAGCTGAGATGTGACACAGCATCTCTGGAAAACCTTTGTATCATGCTCTTCTGGAGTAGCAGCTGGAGAGAGTTGGCATGTATCAACACGAAATCTCATATGGCATTACATATCTGTATTTAGTCAGCTGAATCCCATTCTGGGGATTTGTCAATAAAGTCAAGCAAAGACTAGATCATGACAATGCTCTGCCTAAAATAAACCACACTGTGTCAGTTGTCCATGTTCCAGCAAATATTCAGTCTATGGAATGGATTCAACTGGAATCTCCATAGAGATGTCCTGTATCTTCCTTCCTTCCTTCCTTCCTTCCTTCCTTCCTTCCTTCCTGCCTTCCTTCTTTCCTTCCTTCCTGCCTTCCTTCCTTCCTTCCTTCCTCTTCCTCATTTATTCATTCATTCTAATGATTCTCCATGCAACTGCAGACCTACTTTATTTATTCCCTATCTGGTAACACAGCTACCTTTTTAATCACACCAAGATGATAGTCAGAAGGGCTAGAGAACTATTTTGATCCTTGTATTTATGTTAGCAGGAAGACTGAAATGACATACCTAGCAGATTCTGGAGTTTCTTCTCTGAAACTGGACTGGTTCCTTGCCTGTGATACAGATGATGAAGAGCTGTGATGGGAAACCTTCCCTTGGGAAAGCTAGCTTTGAAATCAGCAAAGATGATGTGATGTATGGATTCTTCAGATACAAAAGAGCCATTGGTATTCTAGAGATGTTTGTTATTCCTTGCAGAATTTTTGGGAGGCTCAAATTTCCTGCTGATTGCTAAAAAGATTGATTGCATTGCAGATAGCACTTCACGTTTATGGAATATATTAGACATTAAATTCAACAATAGTTTTTCTTCAAGGACTTTATAAATACTGTGGAATCTGCAAGGTATTTGTTCTCAGTGTTACTTATTCTTATTGGAAAATCAGAACTGTTTCTTCAGTCTCCATGCTCATTATAAATATGCTGGCACTCGGGTTTTTACCCCCATCTTTAATGATGCAATTTGCCTGTCAATATTTTGATATTTGAGGTACAAGCCTCACCTTAGCTAGCTGCCTAAGCTGCTTTTACACTGAACACAAAGAAACAATTATTTTCACAGAACAATATTTTAAATATCTTTGGGCTGTTTACCCCAGAGTAATATGAAATCAAGCTCAATAAGTATTGCTTTCTCCTCAGACTGATTAATCCCACCTGAGAACTTGTCAAAGATTGCAGAGGTGCAACAGGTAGCTGTCTTGCTTAGTAAAACTGTCAGAACTGAATATGTGATTGGCTGGTTTAAGGCAACAGGGAAGGGGGTGCACGCCACATAACTTTAAGTTCTTAGCCACTTTAATTAGGAGTGCAGAGGGTGAGCAAGTGAGCAAGTACACAAACAAGCAAGAAAGGTTGTTCACTGATTTCTTTTTCAGGCAATGAGATCTGCTAGGTAGCATATTTGAATGCAGAGAGATAGTATTAATCTCACTTACTTAAACATAGCTGCCTAAAATTTAGTTGATGAAGAATACTCACATTGTCCAGACCCTATCTGTACTCAATGGAAGAAGACAGTTATCTGCAAGGAGAATTTACCTCATGACAGTTGTCCAAGACAGGTCAGATGAATCACCACAGCTGCTGATATAATTTCAAAAAGGGGAGTAACATCCATTTATCAGAGAAGGAGTAAGGGGGCTGGAGCTCAGATTTCTCTAGACCTGGTCTAGGAGACCAGCTATTCTTTATCTAGTGCACAGGACAGCAAATATTGGGTTTACCTCACTGCCTTAAGGTGTTTTAACTTTTGTTATCTTAGGCAACATCTACAATTTGCCAACTGAATTACCTGTGTGATTTGCCTCCCATGCCTCTTCCCTGGGATCACTTATGCTTCATGATCCAAGTCCCTTCTCAGGTGGGATGCTCTGAAGCCTGGTGCAATTCTGAGGAAATTTCATTCCATTTTCAGTTTTGTACTGGCAGTAAGGTTGGCGCCACACAAGCTTATCCCCAGAAACAATCTTGCAAAGCTATACCAGCTTTTGCTGCACTCTCAAACACTCCTAGACGCCCTTGCAATATGTCTTGGACAATGGCACATTTGTACACAACATCATGTCTGAAACATATTTCTGAGCTGTGGTTCATACACTTTGAGCCAAAAAAAATCCCCAAACAAAAACCAAACCAAATTTGAGCATATAACAATAATTATTATGCTTTAAGATGCTATATAGGGCTCAGAGGAAGATCTAGCTTAACCAGACGTCATAAATACAGAGCAGTGAGCATGAGCTGCACTGCCACATTTGTTTAGAGGGAAAAAAAATAACCCATTAGGATAGATCTTTATGTTAGAGATAAACACATCATGGTGGATCTGACAGCCCAAGAGAGGTAAGGATGACTCAGCCCTTTCCAGAAGATTTCACCTTGTAGTGTGCTGCTTTAATAGCTTATATCCTAAGGTCACACACATCCACCTCCCCACATATCAATGAAATTTCCAAACATTGAAGAAAATTTCCTCCAAATCACCAAATGTAGGAAGGGTTTAAAAGCTTATTCCACATGGAACCTTGGCTTGGTTAATAGCCTGGGCCTAATCCTGCAACATTCAAACTACAGTTTCCATATTGAGGTCAAGCAAAAGAAATCTTCGCTACCAGTATGGTTATGCTGATCTTTGAAGACTGTCTCCGTTAGGAAGCAGTACAGGTTTCAGCTGACTTAGTTAACTGACAGTAAAAGCAGTAAAAGAGGGGATGAGATTTTTCGGTATAACGTTCATTTTTTTTAGTTTGCTTGTTAAAGAGAAAGGCAATGTAAGTCATCTCAGGATAAATTAATTGCCTGACTTCAGAAACCTCAAAACAACTAGTTAATGGCAAAGTGGTTAATTACGTTTTGCAATGTTGTGTTTGTTTAGACTCCTCCAGGGAATTTAACTTGCCTGTGTATCATTTGGAACACTTTTTTTTCCCAATTAAAACACTGGAGAACCAGAGTTAAGGAAACTTCATTCAAGCTTCTACTGACTTTGCTTCTGGGAGCTGATCTACTTTTACCTCCGTAAAAAGACTTAGAGAATTAATTTTTTCTTGTTTTATTCCTTGAAAAGGCAGGACTGAAAAAAGTCTTTCTTTACAAAAAAAGCTTAATTACTCTAATACAATAACACTAGTATGATTAGCCTGAATCACTTTAAGGTACATTGCATTTTAAACGGTTAAAGATTTTAAATTCATGCCTCTTTTAAAGATGTTTCAAACTGTGCTCCAAGAAGAGACATCCAATATCATTCATCCATTTAGAATAAACCTTTTTTATAACTGCTGTAGGGCCCTCCCATCAAACACTATCAGCAACGTACTGTGTTCCCTGAATTCACCCCTTCTGCTCCCTGTTTCCGTGTGCCACATGTGCATGAAAGATACTTCAAAGGAAGAGCTGGCACAAACAGGAACTGGTGTGGTAGACAGTGACACGTGTCTTCTTCAGCTAGTGTAAATCAGAATTTCACCTCTAGGAAGAAGCACTGATTTTTGGTATCTAAGAAACACAGCCATTGATTTTGCTAGAGCCTAGCTCACTTACACTTATGCCATCCTGTCTCCTCTATAAAGAAGGAGAGTTCTGGTTAAACTATGCCATTTAGTGGATCACAGCTTCACAGGCTGTAGCCAAAATAGACCAAGGTGGCAGTTTGTGGATGGATTTATCTCCCCGACCCCAACACATGATCTAAATGATATGGTCTTGGGGTAAGAGAATAGATTAATGCTTTTCTCAGGTTTCATGCTAGATGATAACTTTTCAATGACTACACACATCTTTTTCTGACTGTTCATTTGTCTGTAATTTCTTTGAGTCCATGTATAGACAATGCAGAAAGGTTAGTAGAAAAGGGCAATTCTTTCTACCCTGTAATATAGAAGAGTTGAATCATAGTGTGGAGGTGCACATCTGTCTCCACTGAGGTTCTGACTGCTCTCCTGAGATCCAGTTGAAATTAGTAGGATTTTAAGTATTTACAGAAGAGGTAGGTGTCTGTGGTCCAGATCAAAAACATGTTTCAGAAGTCTTATCCCACCAATTCCAAATGCCTTTCTTGATCTGAGCTGCTGAGCACCTGACATGGTTTACTGTTCTGTCAAGATCACCTCCTTGTACCCTTCTGTTGGAGTAGAAAGTTTGTCTGCTCTCATATACTTAAACTGTAAACAGTTCTGGGCAAACTTTACACCTGTGTCTGCACAACCAATGCCAAGTACAATGAGATCCTGTTCCCATGATTCCTTTTAAATATTAGTACTAGTGTTGGCACTATAATATGGATCAGTAATAATTCATCAGTAATAATTTACATTAACAAGGAAAATGTGTGCTTTTATAAATAGATAACGTTTGCCATCCAACCTTAATTGTAGTGGGATATCTGACTAGGTGATTTAAGCTTCTTTTTTGTCTAGCTTTCTCATAATACCTCACTGTGATCATCATGTTGTTTTTTATCTACAGGCAGTAGGCAAGTAAAGTTTTATGTGTCACAAAAATATTTCAGATTTTAAGTAATCCCCTACTCTATATAGACACAAAAACTATGTGTAAGTATGTATATGTATGTATAATACACTTGTTTAATAAGAGATAATAAAAAAATATTTACAGTTTAAATGTGAATAAAAAAAGAAACAGTTTGGGGACCACAGCTTTACATGTCTGCTGAACAAGTCCTAAGGTGTTTGTGGGAATGGGAAGGGGAATTAAAAGGGGTGGGTGAGCACTGACCAGGGTGGGGGTACATGAAGAATACCGAACATGTCTGCAGGGCAAGGGACCAACCCTCTGAGGAGAATCGAGAGACCCCCCCCACCTCACACAATGAAGAGATCAGTCCTGAGTCTGATCAAAAGGCTCCCTGACATGGCCTCAGACCAACAGGAGGATCATGCAGTATTACTGGGGCAACCCTTGGTCTTTGTGCTGTGCTGCAAGGTACAAGCAATGTACCCAAATGGATGGCCAGGAAAAAAAGTGAACTTCACAGGAATATGTCCGTGGGGACAACAAGGAGTGTTATTCTATTCTAGGGAACACCAGGTGCCCATGAGGGCTCTTCCTTCATCATTGCAGGTGCAGAGGGCCTGGCAGGTTTCAGTGAAAGTGCAGTAGAAGGGAAAGAATAGATTGGTGTTTACCACCATGGGAAGGATGGGGGGAAAGAGTGCTTGAGAGAAGTACACTTTTGTTTTGGCCATGCCAAAATGGGCCATCAGGCTGTCAAAATTCTCAAAGATCTGGGGTGTCCAAGAGGGTATTGGATTTTTTTTGTAGATGAAGGGATGGGGACTAGTAAAATCATAGTAATGTACCTTTTCATTGAAGGATGTTAGTAATATAAATAAAGGACATCATAGAGCCTGCTGACAAAAAGAGCACATCTGGGTAGCAGAGGCATGTACAGTTCCTCACTAAGAACTTTGTGAACTCGCCATCTGATTCTTTTCATAGTGACCTCCTCATGCTCCCATATAGACCTGATATTAAATCCTGCTGTTGTCATGTGGTCTGTCTTTTGCTGTGTCATCTAATAAAAATACTCAAAGGTTGCCCCAGTCAGAGGGTTCGTTCTTTTTTTTTAATGTAGCATTTGCCCATTTGAGAGTCACTGTCTTATAACTCATGATGGATCTGAATATTTTTCTTTTTAGCTGTGGACGTAATCCACTGAGAAAAGGGTGTCAAAGATCTCTTTTTCCTCTAGTGATGGTGATTTGGGGGAAGTTGTGCTCAGTGTTACATTTAAGAAACATGAACTGCTGTGTCGCCATGCAAGCAGAGGCTAGCACACTATGCTGAAAGGGATCTAAGTTACACACCTTTACATTTTCATCACCCTCTCTCATAGAATGGGAGACAAGTCATCACCATAATCTCACCCACAGAATCATGGAATATTTCAAGTTGGAAGACACCTATATTGAGTCCAGCTCTCTGCTCCTCCTGTATGATATACAAGGCTCCCTCAAAATATTGGCAATAGTGAAAGACAAAAATCTCCTAATTGATTGCATGTTATGGCAAAAATTTCTCCTCAAGCACAATGCCGTTCATCATGTAATATTCTGGTTTTGTAAAAGGTCCTACATAATTTTGATTTTTAGTAGTGTTGAAAAAAAATGGAAGAAATAATGTTTGCAATCCGCAAATCCCAGTGCTTGGGGAAAGCTGCTTAGTTTCATGGGGAAAAAAATTTAAAGCATCTGTGAAATATATGTTCAGGCTGGGAACTTGTATACATGTGCACTTTCCACCTTGGGTGATTAATAGCATGTCCATTCTTTCATTTGAAAGCTATGAAGTAGCCATCATAGCCTTTTCCATTATTACAATAAAGTCAGCCAGGACGAAAGTCTGGACAGAACACAGCTGAATTACTTTTTAGGAGATAAATGACCCATTCTAAAAGTTTTCCTATATTCATATTGCTTAAATTAACAGTGGGACAAGATGAGGAGTTGTGCATGCTGACAGCTTCAAGAATAATCTGAGAACAATCACCATGTCCAAACAGCTGGTGTACATGGTCAAAAAATCCATCTCCACCCCAAACAAAAGTTTTATGTAATGGTACCTGGTCTAAATTAACAAATCTATACTCTTCTACATATCTCCTAACCCCAGAGCTCTGGATCTGCCACTCCATCTGCCACACATTTCCATGGAAGCCACAGGCTGTGCTCCTCCTCCTCTATCGTCCCTGATGCATTTGAGGGAAGGGATAAAACTAGAATTTCAAAACCCTCATCAGGGCTATGGAGTGCCAGAAGTGGCCCTTCCTGGGAAATGTTGTGATCTTCTGGGGGCACAGTCTCTTGCTCAGTAACGGAATGCAGTGTCCTGAAAGCCCTGTACATGTGTTTTCTTATTATTCACATTTAAACTTTAATGCTGTCGCGGTTTAACCCCAGTCGGCAACTAAGCACCACACAGCCGCTCACTCACTTTCCCCTGGTGGGATGGGGGAGAGAATCGGAAGGGTAAAAGTGACAAAACTCATGGGTTGAGATAAAAACAGTTTAATAGGTAAAGCAAAAGCTGTGCAAGCAAGCAAAGCAAACCAAGGAATTCATTCACTACTTCCCATGGGCAGGCAGGTGCTCAGCCATCTCCAGGGAAGCAGGGCTCCATCATGCGTAACCATTACTTGGGAAGACAAAACACCATCACTTCGAATGTCCCCCCCTTCCTCCTTCTTCCCGCAGTTTTTAATCGTGGAGGATGACGTTGTATGGTGTGGAATATCCCTTTGGTCAGTTGGGGTCAGCTGTCCTGGCTGTGTCTCCTCCCAACTTCTTTTGCACCCCCAGCCTGCTCACTGGTGGTGGGGTGAGAAGCAGAAAAGGCCTTGACCCTGTGTGAGCACTGCTCAGCAGTAACGAAAACATCCCTGTGTTATCAACACTATTTTTAGCACAAATCCAAAACCTAGCCCCATACTAGCTACTATGAAGAAAATTAACTCTATCCCAGCCAAAACCAGCATAATTCCTTATCTATTCTGAACAATTATATTATTCATACGCTTTTACAAGTATATATATTTAGTTTTAAATATACATGTGTAAACATTTTTGAACACAGATGTAAATGTATATGTATGTGCATGCTCATGCACATGTGTATATATTTATATCCTGGCCCTAAGAAAATAAGCAGCCAGTGACAGGGCATTATTTTAAAATCATATGGGGTATAATAGCATCAAAATCAGCAGCCCCAGAGGCAAGGAGCAGCAGGGTTACCCAGCCATGTAATTGGAAGATGAGCAGGACTTCCACATCAGGTGGGACATGTGAGTGTGGGGTGGGGTTTCCACTGCTGGGTGGTGTCCTGGAACCTGTCACTTCTCATCCTGGATAAAGGTTGTGTTTTGGTTAATCATGCAGACAGGGCAAGTTGTACTGAATTGCCCTCCATCTTAAAGGAAGACTCAGAAATCCTAGAAAACAATAAAATTAATCATTTGACATGTGTTGCTGGTGCAGTATTTGATTCTTCACTATAGAATCACAAAATTAATCTTTAGCATTGTTGGATTATTCTGCTTCTTTAATTTAGCTTCTAACATTGATGTTTTAAAAGTCTGTGTTGAGTTTAATTTTTTGTTAACATTACAAAGGGGTTTAGTTAATATACATGTATATATATAGTATATAATGTATATTATACATTAAGTAATAATGTACAAATACACAATGGAATTAATTTCACTTAACTGTAGCCATGTAGATGGTATATCTTTAAGTCTGAGCTACCCATTCCTTGTAGGCAGTGAAAAGAAATAAGTACCTCCCAGCCCTGATTCATCTGACCCCTTGATATCCTGCCAACAAAAATTAAAAGAAACATTTTGGGGAAAGAGAGAGAGAGAAAGAAAGAAAGAGAGAAATGGGGAGAGAGGGCCAGGGTGGAGGGTAAGTTGTTGAGTTTATTTGGTTTACACTTCCTGAAAATATGTATCTTTGTCAGTGGACTATGGAGAACTCATCCTGAATACTCATAAAATACAGAAATTTAAGTGACCTGGAGAACTGTAGATGATGGCTTTCCATCCTGTGCAATCCCAGATGAAAATGTCTACAGAATATGGGAAATCAGAGGTTGTGGGTTCATTTGTTTCCCAGAAGTAAAGATTACCAGTCATTTAAATGCAGAATTAGTCATGAGATCATAAAAAATTAAGTTGTAAGGTACCTCTAGAAGTCACCTGGTCCAGAAATAATATATGTTAAAATAACTAATTAATAAGTACTAATAAATAACTATAAATAAACTCATACACCTTAGAGCTTTTATTAAGACCCCTGGGCATCTGAGTTAGCACTCCAGAACCACAGCTGCTGCTACAATTATCTAATCTTCACCCTTGGAACCAGAAACAACCTGCGCACCCTGAAGAGACAAAGAAAGCATTATCTAGAGGATGCAAAGAGACAAAATCTTCTCCATCCTCTGGCACATAACGTTACCCCTCTGTCATCAGGTGGTGAGTGAAGCAGCTAAGGTCACAGGCAGTCTGGTTGCAGTCTCTGGTGCTAGTGCTGACAATTGGGCAGGGAGACAAATTGCTATGAGTGGGTCTGGCATTTAAAAGAGCCGAACCTCTGGTGCATGCACAGTAGTACTAAATACATGGGTGTGTGGGAGAGGATTCATGGCCAGAAGAGCAAGACTTCAGGTCAGAATGATGGACTACCAACAGAGCTCCTGAAAGGGAGATGCATATTGAAGCTGTTAGCAGGTGTCTGCAGGATTTTAAAGCTGGGATTGCAATAAGCTTCAGAAATACAGAGCCCTGCTGTGGACTGAAGCTAGGAGTTGGGTAGCTGAAGCTCTGTTGATACTTGGGAAGGACTTGGGAAGACAGGGGATAAGACATGTAGGGATTAGGGGAGTTTAGATCTCAGCTCTCTTGCATTCACACGTGATAATAATAAAACCAATGTCAGTAAGAATAACCTTGAGAGAACTCAGAATCAATGAGGAAGAGAAGTGCCATAGGCAATACTGTACCCATCTCAGTACAAGGACTTGAGATGTTGGCTACTTACTTTGCCTGAGGATGAAGGACACTTGACCTTGAACTATGGATAACAACAAGGGTGAGAACTTAACTTCAGGGAAAAGGGAGAGATACTTGTTTCTTCTGAGTTTATCAGTAAAGACCTTAAACAGAAATTGGGTGTTAGTATTACTGTGATTGGACTAGTAATGAGTGATTGTTATATTTTGCTTAGACTGCCCAAACTTTAATGAGACTAACAATGAAATTTCTTGGATCAACATATATTCTTTGATGCCCATGACCAAATTGTGTAGGTAATAATTGTTAAAAGCCCAGAATCTCACTTCACTTAAATCCACAAGTGGACATCAGTATTGCCTTAAAGAATGGTATGCTACCCTCTGATGAAGATGCTAGCAGATCCAGCAAGGGTTTAATCATCATTCTCCTAGCAGCAGATGAAATTTGCTTCTGTCGTAGTTACACAATCATTTAGGCTCAGGAATTCTCTATCAGTCAGAAATAAACAGGGGATAAATTCAGATATTATAAGAACAATTCATCTGTCCAAAGATAAAGATACAATTAAAAGTCTGAGCCAGACATGTAGAACAGAATTCAAATAGTCAAACATAGTCTGAAATACTCTGGCACTGGATGCTATATCTCAGACATCTCCACCAGATTGGCTGGTGAGACACAGGACTCATCCTTCTAGACCAGACACTGGAAGCCAGGCAGGTTATTCTGGAGCGTGTAAAATCGCACTTGACATCTGTGTTTAGGACCTGGGTTCCATCCCTGCAATTCCTAAGAGGAATTGTATCTTTTTCCTTCCACTCTGTTGCTATGTTGACTTACTCAGATGTAGATATCTAAATCAGCAGCATTGTAAATTATGCACTATGAACAACCCCATAAATAACTCGTGAAAAGATGGCTTCACTGTAGAAAAGACCAGAATGAGTCATCACACTCATAGATTGTGATTCCTGGNGTTTTTTTTTTTTTTTTAAACTAAATCATTTAAGGGACTGAAAAAAGACAAATTAATTGTGTTATGTCACTTTCCTGGTAAATTTGTTACCAGTAGTGAAGATAAAAATGCAGCAGTGAAAATAGGAAGAAGGAATAGACCTGAGTTCAGAGCAGCCACTCTTTTTCACTATGGAAGGGAGACTGGGTAAACCACAATCTGCAGCTGAAGAGTGGAGAGCATCTGGACATAGGTACACTGATAACATCAGGGAAGTAGGTAGAAAAACTGGGAAATATTTACCACCTATTCAAAGTGCTGTGGCAGGAAACAGCAAAGAGGGAGTAACCTCGATTGGTTCTTTGCTGGTTAGGGCTGAACAACCCAGAGAGCGGTAGATACTGAGCTGCGTAGGAGAGTCATAGATGCAAAGTCATGGAAGTCAAGTGCATCCACAGAAGCCTCTATAACCAAGTAGAGGTGAAGGCAGAGTGTTGTTTCTGCATCAGCTGGATATGTAGGATACAATACAGGACAGCAGACTGGAATGGTAGGTTTCTGCAGGAATCCTTCTGTCATGTGATGAGATGGGAAGACACTGGAGCTGACCAAATCACTCAGAGGGAATTTAAAGTGAGGCAAAAAGAAACTCAGATCCAGATGGATAAGGATTTGCAGTCAGCTGAGAAATTAAATGTTGGTCAATTTATACACATCTGGCACGAGGAGCCCTTCAGCTGTCCGTGAAAGAAAGGAAGAGATGGAGAAAATGAGGAATGTCAAGAAAATTTTTAATTTCAAGGCATGACATGAAATTTTGACTTTTGACACACACATCAAAAAGTGGCATAAGGAGTATTTATTTCTTCTTGGTTTTATTCCTTTCTTACTTTCCTTTCCTTTTTTTTCCTTTATTCTGAATTTCACTACTTTTTGCCACTTTTTCCTCCTCTCAGTTGTTTTTATATTTTTAGTTTCCACTGTCAAGACCGATTTCATTTCTCACTGGTGTCAATAACGTAACTAAACTAAAACTGTTCTAAAACTAAACAATCCTTACAGGTCTGAGCATTTGCTCCCACTAAAGCATTTTCAGTATGCTTTATTCTCTACCTCAACATTGCTGGTGAAGTTACTAATGCAGTAATGTGCAGAAGCCGTCATGCAGACACACCATCTTTGTAGCAAAATGGAAGAAATGTGTTAAAAAAACTGGAGGTAAAAACTTTCTCCTGACCCAAAGGAAGTGGGAGGAATGAAAGAACTTAGACAAATGGAAAGACTTTTAAAAGAAATCTGACCAATTTTTATCGTTTTCTTCATGAGGGAGGTGTCAAAATCCACACTTCCATTCAAAATACATGTAAATGAAATTATTTGATACATTCTATGAAAATATGTCAGTTTGTTTTCCAGACTGCTGTCACACCAATTCATGGTGGATTAATTTCATTGAGTTTTCTTTATGTTTCCAGTGTTCTGTTGACCTCATTGGAAAATTAGACACCACTGTGGGATTTCTCTGGAGAAAGGTGAGAGTCTGAATGTGATCTAGACACCCTCAGCTCCCTTGAAAGACAATCGGGAAAAATGAAATCTTTTGGCAAATACTTGAACTGATATATGCTAGACAAAACTTAGGATGGAATTAGTCATTTCCTGAGCTGGCTATACTGACATAATAAAGTATAAAGGGATTTTAAATTGTTTAATTGCAAACAACTTTGCAGCTGTCAGACGAACTCACCCGAGGGATTCATAAACCTTCCTTCAGATGTGAGTGATCTATACTTAGTTTCCTTTTATAATCAGTGGATGTGATTGAAGTTAATTGTGTAATTTTAGAGTGCACTTCGTCTAGCTTTCTTTAGCTGTCTACCTCAGAATTAAATCTGTCTACCCTGGAAGGACCTGCTTTTGTCAACTGAGGAGGGAGTAGATATGACTAGCTCAGATAAAGGCATCTACACCGTAAACCACAAAAATTAGCATACCCGTGGAAGAATGGGCTGATACTTTATGACCTGTATTCCATCCAGGTGCCAGCTCCCAGGGTGCAGAGAAAGCAAAGAATATCTGATAAAATGTGGACTTTTCCAGTTTACATTTCCAGTAAAATGCTCAATTTATTGGGAATCTAAATTACTGGCTTTCAAGTATTTCACTGTTAGGCGTTCCCTAAAACTAGAAAATGGGAAAAGGGCATGCATTTTAGGCAATCTAAATATGCCCCATGTTGTTCAAACATTTCTGTAGATTTGCACTGGTGTTTGTTTTTTTCCATGATTACTGTCTGTTTTTCAGGGCTCTGCAGAGTGGAAATGGAACACGAGAACTATACAGTAGTTACAGAGTTTGTTCTGTTGGGATTGTCCCAAAACCATGAAGTCCAGATGATTCTCTTCTTCTTCTTCCTGATCTTCTATATGATCATTCTGCCAGGCAATGTCCTTATCATTCTCACAATTCGGGGGGATTCCCAACTGGGATCACCCATGTATTTTTTCCTGGCCAATTTGGCATTCTTGGACATCTGCTATTGTTCTGTGACCCCACCCAAAATGTTGGCTGACTTTTTCTCAGACTGTAAGACCATCTCCTACAGTGCCTGCATGGCCCAGCTTTTCTTCCTCCACTTCCTGGGAGCAGCTGAAGCTTTCCTGCTCATGGTCATGGCCTATGACCGTTATGTAGCCATTTGCAAACCTCTTCACTACACCAGGCTTGTGAACAGGGGGCTATGCTGGGTCCTGGTTGGAGCTACGTGGTGTGGGGGCTTCATCCATGGCATCATTCTATTTGCTCTCAGCATCCACCTCCCCTTATGTGGTCCCAACATCCTGGACAACTTCTTCTGTGATGTCCATCAGCTGGTCAAGTTGGCCTGTGCCAACACTTACATAGTGGAGCTTTTGATGTTCCTCAACAATGGAGTTGTTATAGTCATGTGCTTTACACTGCTCCTAACCTCCTACACCGTCCTGTTGCTGAAGCTCCGGACACAGTCCTCCAAGGCAAAGGACAAAGTGGCCTCCACCTGTGTTTCCCACATCATTGTGGTTTTTGTCATGTGTGGCCCAGCTATGTATATCTATGGTTTACCCTTCCAAGCTGTCCCAATGGAAAAAGTTGTTGCTCTTTTCCATACAGTCATCTTCCCCTTGACTAATCCCATGATCTATACCTTGCGTAACAAGGAGATCAAAGGCTCGATGTGGAAGCTGGTCAGCAAATATATACCTTGGTGTGGAAAATTAAAAAAAAATATTTTGATGTAAATAAGTGAAAGCTTTTTATATTTTTGTTTTGTTTGTTAATACAATTTTCTTAGGAACAACTCCATAGTGTACGTTGTGTAGCAACATAATATATAATAAGCAAGCTTCAAACAATTTTCTTCTAATTATCAAAAAGACTGAGGGTGACCCTAAAACCTGTATGGAATAATTTAGAGCAGAACTATACTGCGTAAAGGAAACAACACAGTTGTGCTATGAAGTTCTACTGTTAAAAGTCTGTATCTCTACAGAAATTAATTGGCAGGTGTGAAGCACTTATAGAATCATTAATGAACTTCTGGTCCAGATGCAGATAGACAAAATCAGGTAGCAAGCATGTTAGTTCAAAATTTCAGCTTGCACTTGAATCTCTGTTGGCTCTGCCTTGCTGTTTGACTCTCATATGACTCTGCTCTTGAATAAGCCAATTGTTTCTCCACAAAGGGAGAATGTGCAAGTCACTGGATGACCTAGCTTGTGGTCAAGCTTTGCCTTTTCATACAACGTAGGTAGGCCACTGAAATCAGAAGTCAACTATCACATAAAAATCAAAGGCAATGTGGACATAGCCTTATGGTAGGTGCTAGACAGGATTTGTCTATCCAGGTATACACATCTGCAGCATCTGAATTAGTCACCTAAGGATTCCTGCATAATCAATGGGTGTTTCTAGCATGCAATTCAGCTAACCCATTTTAAATGTCTACTTTGGGAAGAAATAAACCATGCCTTAGACATTTTTATCTTGCCCTTAGTACTCGCTCTGTAATCTGCTTCTCAGTTTGATTCCAAAGTGGAATTATAGAATCATAGAATATCTCAAGTTGGAAGGGACCCATAAGGATCATTGAGTCCAACTCCCCCCTCCTCACAGGACTACCTAAATCTAAACCATATGACTAAGAGCGTCATCCAGACACTCCTTGAACTCTGACAGGCTTGGTGCCGTGACCACTTCCCTGGGGAGCCTGTTCCAATGACCGACCACCCTCTCAGTGAAGAACCTTTTCCTAATGTCCAGTCTGAACTTCCCCTGACACAGCTTCATTCCATTTCCTCGTATCCTATTGCTGATCACCAAAGAGAGGAGATCAACACCTTCCCCTCCACTGCACCCCCTTGAGGAAGCTGTGGACTGTGATGAGGTCACCCTTCACTCTTCTCTTTAAGCCAAACAAACGAAGTGACCTCAGCTGCTCCTCATAAGTCTTGCCCTCTAAACCTTTCACCATCTTGGTCGCCCTCCTCTGGATACTCTTTAATAGTTTGATGTCCTTCTGATATTGAGGTGCCCAAAACTGCACATAGTACTCAAGGTGGGGCTGCACCAGTGCAGAGTGGGACAATCACCTCCCTCGACTGGCTAGCTATGCTGTGCTTGATGCACCCCAGGACATGGCTGGCCCTTCTGGCTGCCAGGGCAGACTGTTGACTCATATTCAACTTGCCATAAACCCAAACCCCTGGAGCTCTCTCTGAGGGGCTGCTTTCCAGCCTCTTTGTCCCCCAATTTTTTGTATAAGCAGGATTACCCCATCCCAGGTGCAGAATCTGGCACTTGCTCTTGTTAAATTTCATACGGTTCGTGATTGCCCAGCTCTTTAATCTAACCAGATCTCTCTGTAAGGCCTCTCTACCCTCGGGGGAGTCCACAGCTCCTCCTAGTTTAGTATCATTGGCAAAGTTAATGTACATTCAATTCCTGCATCCAAATGGTTTATAAAAACATTAAAGAGCACTGGCCCTAAAATTGAGCCCTGGGGAACCCTGCTGGTCACTAGCTGCCACCCTGATGTGACCCCATTTACTATAACTCTTTGAGCCTGACTCATCAGACAATTGCTCACCCAGATGGGGTAGGTGCAGAGTGGACTAACTATGGCTCCATCCACAAAGTCTTCCTATAATAGCCTAGAAGGCATTGCACCCTCACAAATCATAGTGTTCTCAGTCCTCATGAAACCCTTTCTGTTGCATGCTATAAGAATCCAAATATAGTTGCACGTGAAGTAGGGGTTTTTTTCTTATTTATCCCCTTCCTTAACTGTCCTACCTATCCTCTGGCAAAAGAAAATGAGCACCTTACAAAGAGCGCCTTTCTCCTTCTGTCAAAGGCCACAAGCATCCACCCTCCCCCATCTTGGGAGCCTTCCTGACCACTCAGTAAAGTGTACCCTCCAATTGTACATCCTTCATTGCCACACGGGACTTCGGCTATTGCCTTTGCTCTGTCTCTTCTTGAAATCCTGTTCTGGTTCTCTGGTGCATAGTCTGCTCACCTCATCCCATGAGTCCTTCACCTGGCAACTCAGTACCTTGACCATGGCTTGTTTGCCACACATGAAACCACCATCCCTCTAAACCCAGTAAGAGGCACCTGCACCATCCAGCAGCATCCCCACTCTGGAACTGTGTCCATGCTCAGGTCTTTGATGTACTGGGAAACTTTCTTCAGCTAGGGCTGGCTCCGTGATCCTCAAGGATTCTGAGCAGTCCTACATTTTCTTTAGCAGAGTTTCTGTCCCTTTGCACTACTGTCATGTAATTGGCCCTGAAACTAGATTGCTAAAGAGAAATGAGATGTGTGCCAGAGTGGAAGGTCCAGCTGTGATTTCCACAGGAGAGAACAAGGGCATGGTTAGGGCCCCTAGCATGGTCAGTAGCCAGGGTGTGCCATGATGCTGTCTTTGCAAGTGATTTAATACAGAAAACTCTCATTAGGCCCTACAAATTATACCGTACTGCACACTCCATGGAGGAGAACAAGAAAACATGTGACTGACCTTCCTAAGCTGATGTGAGGGGAATGTTGTCCCCACCTCTCATCTAGAAATTTGCTCACTTACTGAAGGAGCAGGAATCTCAGTGGTGAACAGTTTTCTCATGGAAGAGTCAGATCTGATCTCTTTGGATCTGCTGGCTGGTCTGGTTTCTGTATCCCTCCTGAGAGAAGGATTTTCCCCAGTGTTTTCCTGATGGCCTTTTTCATCTCAGTGTTTCTCAGTGTGTAGATCATCGGGCTTAGCATTGGGGTGACCACAGTATAAACAATGGAGGCCACCTGTCCATAGGGAATTTCTTATAAGGCTGAGCATAGACAAAGATGCAGGGAATGAATATCAAGCTCACAATGGTTATCTGGGTTCCACAGGAAGACAGGGCTTTCCGCTTCCCTTCTGTGATGCATGTCCTTAACTTCAGCAAGATGACAGTGTAAGAAATAATCAAGATTACAAAAAGAATAATGAGAATCACTCCACTATTAAACACCATCTGTAGTTCAGCCATGTGGGTGTCAGTGCAGGCCAGTTTGATGACTTGAGGGACATCACAGTAGAAATTGTCCAGTACATTGGGGCCACAGAATGGTATCTGGAGAAGAAAACCAGTTTGTATAGTAGAGCGAACAAATCCACCGAACCATGCAATTGCTGCCAATCCTGTGCACATGTTCCAGTTCATGATAGACAAGTAACGCAGTGGCTCATAGGTGGCCACATACCGATCAATTGTCATCACCACAAGGAAAAAAGCCATTGCACCAGCAATAAAATGGAAGAAGAACATCTGGAGGAAGCACTCATTGAATGAGATCATGGTATGTTGGGTGAGGAGGCCTGACAGCAGTTTGGGAGTATTGACTGAGGAATCACTGACATCAAGGAAAGCCAAGCTGGCCAGTGGGAAGTACATGGGTGTGCGGAGCTGGTGATCAGCAGCTACAGTTGCAATGATGTTCACCAGCCAGGTTATCACATAGATGAGAAAGAAGTTCTCACATAGAGACAATACTGCAGCTTGCAACTCTGTGTCAGGCCCAACAGGACAAATTCTGTCACAGTGGTGGTGATATTCTTTGATTCCATTCTTTATCCCTGCACCAACAACAGCAATAAAGATGATTATAAACATGTATCAGAGTCTAGAATTATTAAAACACAGAATCATAGAATAATTTAGGTTGGGAGGGACTTCTGGAAGTCATCAAGTCTCACAAACTCTGTGGACCTGTTCAAGTCTCATGGAAAAAAATAAAGCAAACAAAATCCCTTATATTTAGTAAGAATTTAGCATGTTCCAATTAGTGTCTGTTGCCTTTCATTCTGTTGCTATACTCCTCCAGGAAGAGCCTGGCTCCATGTCCTCTGTATCCTCAACTCATCAGCTAGTTATAGACAGAGATAAGGTCTCCCCTTAGCCTTCTCTTCTTAAGGATGAACAAATCCAGTTCTCTCAGACTCTCCTTGCATGTCATGTGCTCCAGCCCAGTGATTAGTTTGGTGGCCCTCCAAGGAACTCACTCCAGTATATCACTGTCTTTCTTGTCCTGGAGATTCCTGTACTGGACACAGTATTGCAAATGGGGTTCACAAGCATTGAATAGAGTGGTAGGATCATTTCCCTGGGTTAGCTGGCTAGATCCTTGTTTACAGAGCCCTGGATGTGTATTGCCTTCTTTGCCACATGAACACATTGCCATCTCCTATTCAGCTATTTGTCTACCAGGGACTTTTTCTGTCACCCACTAGCCACTACTCATTGCACAGGACTGTCCTTTCCCAGATGCAAGAAGTCACATTTACTTTTGTCAAACTTTATGATGTTCGTGCCAGCCTATTTCTCCAAACTGTCCAGATCCCTATGAATAGCAGCCCTGCCATCCAACATACTGACTGCTTTCCCCATTTTGGTGTCCTCCACAAACTCACTGAGAGAACACTGCATCCCATCATCCAGCTCATTAATGAAGACATTAAACAGTATTGACCACAGTATTTATGCCTGAGGGACATCACTAGTTACACCAAGCTGTACTTCACACCACTGATATCCACTTCTTGAATATAGCAGTCCAGCCAATTTTCCACCCACCTTATCATTCATTTATCCAGCCTGTATCCCACCACTTCAGTGATAAGGAGGCTATCGGAGACTATGTGCTAAAGTCAAGGTATACAACATTCACTGCCCTGCCCTCATCCACGGTGCCAGTCATCTTATTGTAGAAAGCTATGAAGTTCATCAGACATGATTTGTCCTTGGGATATCCATTGTAACTCTTTCCAATCACCTTCTTGTCCTTCATGTGTTTAACAATGGGGCCCATAATCTTCCCAGGGACTGAGGTGAGGCTGATCAGCCTGTAGTTCCCTGGATCCTCCTTCTTGCCATTTCTGAAGATGGATGTGGCATTTCCCTATTTCCAGTGATCAGGAATCTCCCTCAATTGACATTTTGAAGATGATAGAGCACAGCCTTGCAGTGACATGAGCCAGCTCCTTCAGCACTGTAGGATGAATCCAATGTGGTGCCATTGTCTTGTGCAGGACTAGTTGGCTTAAGTTATCCTTATCTCCTTCAACCATGGGTACTGTTTCACAAACTCAGCTAAAAAGCTCAAGGACCTAAGAGGCCTGAGGGCAAAGCTTGCTATGGAAAACATGCAAAAAAGCATTGAGTAAATCAGCCATTTTCACATCCCTTGTCACTAGGTCCCCAGCCCCACTAAGCAATGAGCCCACATTCTCGTTAGTCTTCCTTTTGCTACAAAGGTACTTAGAGAAACTTTTCTTCCTGCCCTTCACCTCCCTTGCAAGTTTCAGCTCCAGCTGAGCATTGGCTTTTCCTGACTCCATTCCTATGTGAGCAGACAACATCTCTGTGCTGGTCTGAAGTAGCCTGTTCCTCCCTTTACCTTCTGTGTAGATTCTTTTTGTGTTAGAGCTGCCAGGAGATCCCTGTCCATCCATGCTGGCCTTCTTTTGCACTTGCTTGACTGACTTCAAATTTGAATGCATTCCACTCTGAGGAGGCTGACATTGAAGAACAAACAGTTTTCCTGTGCCCCTGTACCTTCCAGGGCAGTTGTCCTTGGGATCCTCCCAAGCAGGCACCTGAACAAGCCAAAATTTGTTCTTCAGAAGGCCAGGGATGTGATTCTGCTGTTTCTTTTGCTCAGTCTTCTCAGAACCTTAAACTCCACTGTCCTATGGTCGCAACAGCCAAGGGTACATTCAACCTTCACTTCTTAATCCAGTTCAGTGTCCTTACTTCCCTTCTGAAATGACTCATCAAGTTCATAATAATAATGCAATGGCAAATATCGCTGTAGAAATCCTTTCTGTTTGCTCATGTTGACACTTTCTGTCAGAGCATCCTTCCACATGTCTTTTTGAACACCCTCCCTACCCTGTCCTTGGATTTAAAGAGGGATCTGCTCTTTTACATGGGTTCAAGCTAGGCACAGTTTCCATTTTATTTCAATAAGATTTGCAATCATGGAGCCCCAGGCTTTAAAGCACAAAGGGGACAAAAAAGTGATTCAGTCAAGGGCACAGTATTACACAGAGAAAGGATCCAGAGCTTCATCACTGTCACTGCATGAATCATAGACTCACAGAATCATAGAATGGTTTGGGATGGAAGGGACCTTAAAGATCATCNATCTACCCTCTTTCAGTTTAAAACCATTACCCCTCATCCTATCACTACACTCCCTGATAAATGTTCCTCCCCATCTTTCCTGTAGGCCCCCTTGAAGTACTGGAAGGCCACTATAAGGTCTCCCTGGAGCCTTCTTTTCTCTAGGCTAAACAAACCCTCTCAGCCTGTCCTCATAGGGGAGGTGCTCCAGCCCCCTGATCACTTCTGTGGCCCTCCTCTGGACCCGCTTGAGCAGGTCCATGTGTTTCTTATGCTGGGGGCCCCGGAGCTGAACACAGTACTCCAGGTGGGGTCTCGTGAGAGAGGAGTAGAGGGGCAGAATCACCTCCCTCAACCTGCTGGCCGCACTTCTTTTGATGCAGCCCAGGATACGGTTGGTTTTCTGGGCTGTGAGCACACATTCTGGCTCATACTCAGTTTTTCATCCACCAATACCCTCAAGTCCTTCTCTGCAGGGCTGCTCTCAATCCACTCATCACCCAGCCTGTATCCATGTTTGGGATTGCCCCGACCCAGGTGCAGGACCTTGCACTTGGCCTTGTTGAACTTCATCAGGTTCGCACAGGCCCATCTCTCTAGCCTGTCAAGGTGCCTCTGGATGCCATCACTTCCCTCTAGAGTATTAACCACACCACTCAGCTTGTAAAGCAGCACCTCTGCCTGGAATGCACCTCACCTAGAGCAATTACTTGCAAGTTAAGCTGAGCTGAAGCTTACCCATGGAGCTGCAGGGGTTGTCTGTCTA
Source organism: Fregata magnificens (assembly GCA_013389945.1). Taxonomy (NCBI): domain Eukaryota; kingdom Metazoa; phylum Chordata; class Aves; order Suliformes; family Fregatidae; genus Fregata; species Fregata magnificens. The sequence continues at coordinate 3,905 of WAAD01034498.1, read as the reverse complement.
GGTATAGACAACAGAGTCACCCACACAGGACCTGCTTTCCCCAAGCTTCCACTCTACTCATTTGGGCTGGCCTGACATGTAAGTCCACATTAGGCTAGGTGGCCTGTGTGCTAACAAATAAGGACGGACAAGTGAGGTAGCTGTCTCAGCTCCCATCAGAGTCATGAAGTCTGGAGAGGGAATCTGCTCACCCTCAAGGCGACATCACTGTGGTCAGGCTACTCCTCGTTAGACTCCATGGATTGCATGGTTTAGCTCAGTCTCAACCCCAATTCCTTTCCAAGTTCTGGTATTTCCTTACATTAGATGATTACAAAGATCTCTGCATCACAGTCCTTTTTCAAGCTTCTTTTATGTCAAATAAATGACATGAGTTAAAATCACAGAGACAGTGTTTAAGGTTTTAGAAAAATAATGTTATAATATCCAATGAGTTTGTAGACACCGTGAGGAAGTTTTAAAAGAAGAGGGTGGCTGCCCACCCCCTCCCCCCAGCCCAAGATGACTGGAGCCATTTCCCTGATGGGCAGTTACTGCCTTTATTTGATTCAGTTGAAAAAAAAAAAAATCTAATTTCTTACAAGGAAAAGTCTTATGCAGAATAAACCAGGACTTTTTTCTTTTCCCCTACAAACTGGTAATTTATTCCCAAAATGGAATTTTGGAGAACTGTAGAGACCAGAACATTCTGCACTTTTCCATTGCCTTTGGTGAATACTCTGCAGGGATTCTGTATTTTCTTTCCCATCACTAAGTTAGTTCCTTAGTGTCAGTGAAGAACTGCATTCTAAATCCTTATCAACATATTCCTATTTTCTGCTTGCAAATTGCTGTTTTTTCCACAGGACCAAAAAGGAAAGCCACTTTTGGTATGAAATCCTGTTTCGTAACAATCCACAGCTAATACTGTATAGAGACTTCTTTGTTTTCATTTTCTGTACAGAATATTTTTGCACAAGTATGGGGGGAGAGAAGAGAAGGCAATCTGTCTTCAATTCAAACCCAACCTTTCTCTTTTGCCTCAGTAATCTCCCTAGCATAACACTAAGAACGAGCTCTGGTAAAAGTCTGAAAGACAGCAATGCTGTAAGACAGCTATCAGCAGTGCAACACAGACTGTTTTCCTTCAGACCTGTCCCAACATGTGGGTAGTGTCTCTGAAACTGCCTCCATTAAGTAAGATACATTACAAGTGGTAAGCAAACTTTTTCAGGTCATTTTCTCTTTCCTAGTGGTACTCTCTTTCCTCTGTATATACGCTGGCATTGGCAGTGAGTGGAATTAGTCTTCAGTATTTTTGTCAGAAAGAGTAAACACCTCCAGCAACCTGCTGTTTCTGTGATCCAACTTCACAAAAGCTCCTAGATGTCATTGTCAAGTTACAAGATAATACAGTGTAGCTCTACTCAGAGGAGCAGGGTATGCAAACCTACCTCCAACAGAAGACTCCAGCAACCTTTCCTTACAGGATTCCTGAGGCCTGTGTTACGGCAAGTGCTGGGATTCAAGAAGAAAACAAAATCTCAAACCACCTTGAGCTTCTGGTCATTCAAAAAAGAATAATAATAATTAGCAGATTTGAGATTCTGTCACCATGGGGCTAATTAAAAAGTTCTTGGAGTGCTGGAGTGCTTCACTTCACTTGTACGGATCAGGACTACATGCAGATGCAGGAACCTCGTGGTAACTGGAGCAGAACTAAGATGGGCATTTTCTGTGTAGGAAAGAGACGTAGCTGAGACTGCTTATATTGTAAGTAAGTGGAGCACAGCCCCATGACTGGAGGCAGGTAATATTTAGTCAAGTCTTAACTAGTTAGCTCACTCTGTCATCAATCGAGAGAGGCAGACAACACTTGTGGGCAGTTCACCCAAGAGGAACCTATCTTTGTGAGGTGCCTGTCCCACCTCAGGAGCGCCTCAAGGCATGCTGCTCTCTAGGGTATCCCAGATGACTGCACTGGGCTGGCAGACATGGCATAGGGTCATCCAGAGACACACAATCAGCTGGAGCCACAGTTGGGTGGCCAAGTCTGTGTCCCACAACACAAGTAAGGCAGTAGCTGCATAGGCTGAGGATACTAAATTGTATTTTTAAGCTCATCCCTTGGTACTGCGCTCCAGCCAGAGGAGATCTCATCACAGGAGTAGCAGGCAGGAGCCCTCTCTTCCTGAAGCAATGGTCTAAGGGAGGGTCAGAAGTGGAGGATCCCCAAAGGCCTTATTTCTCCAGCCTGATTAAAGGCATTAGGCTGACAAGCTCAGACGTAGACAAATGTTCTGTAGATGTGTGAAAACAGAGAGGACTTCCTCCCAGGTGACTGACTTAGGCAAAACATGTTCCTGCAGATTAACAAGTGAGTGAAATTCAGCGCTGGGGTTCAGAACCAGAAATGTTCTTCCAGGTCTAGGTGTGCAAGGGCCAGAGCTGACCTGGGGTGTTTGGAGGGGGAATGTGTTCCTTTAAAACAAATGAGTTGCACAGGTGCTCCCCATTTATTTAAGGGTCCGTGATGTGGGGTCCCAGAATACCCTCTCTTCTTTGTTATAGAGTCTGGAATTCAGGGAAGTGCTAAATCATTCACCTCAGAGAGGGTCTTGGGTCTGGGCTGTCTTTGATGGTTGTTCAGAGGTCTACAGGTGGTAGTCAGAGGTACACAGGTGTCTCCGCTGCCCTGACCCAGTGACCAGAATGAAGCTGGGAGTTGTTACAGGCTATTTATTAGCAGAGTTTCTCAAACCATGGCCACAGCCCCTGGGAATGAACACCATGACCAGGATAACAAAATAGGAGAGAAACCAACCTGAAGCCAGCAGTGGTCAACATGCTGAGGGAGGAAGAGTGGAAGAGGCTGGAACACACCTCCCTTCAGAGACCTCACATGTACAACAGGGACAAATACAGCTCTGCTTATATCTACAGTCCTTGTTCTGGCAAAGGAGAGAAATCTGGATGTCCTCAGACATACTGTGGGAGTTTATCTCGGAGGCAAGGAGTACCACCACTGCAGCTGTATCTGGTGCTGCAGATACTTACTTAGCAAGTGATAACTAAAGACCTTCATTGGGAACCAGCAGCTCAGTTCTTCCAGATAGTGGGAGAGAATATTTGCATCTTCCTCAAGCAATGCCATACTCAGTCACATCACTCTTTTCCAGCCATTGGCACAGTGGTAGAGAGTCCTGACACTGACTACCTCAGAGCTGAGCCTCTGCACCATGTCTGCATATGTGCATGCCTGTGTAACCATCAACTTGTAGAAGATCAATTCCCCTCCAGGCTCCCACTATAGTCAACCGAAACAGGTAGAATTACCTGTTGTCTCAGTGCCTGTAAGGCACAGCTGATCCAAGCTGCTTAGACTTGTCCAAAGATGAGATTAATTGCCCCCAGCAGGTGCCCAGCTCTCTTTCCTGGCTGCAAAGGGAGTCTAAGCATCTATCTCACATGTGAACTTCTGCAGTCCCTGCAGACCGACTGAGGACAGATAAGCAGCAGCCGTTGGGAACGCCTGTATGAGTGCCCACCTTTTCTCTGCAGATCCTCTCTGGCTGATCATCCACACTGTCTGCATGCTCGGTGGCTTGCATGTAGGCAGTTGGAGTGTCTTAGAAGCCAAAATCTGTGGGCACCTTGAGTGGTTAAGGGTTAGCTCCTCTAGGATTAGGGGTATGGCAACACCAGGTCTCTTTGCATCATTCTGGTCATTATAGAATCATAGAAACATTTAGGCTGTAAAAGACCTTTAAGATCATCAAGTCCAACTGTTAACCAAACACTGCCAAGTCCATCACTAAACCATGTCCCTAAGAACCACATCTGCACATCTTTTAAATACCTCCAAGGATGGTGACTCAACCACTTCCCAGAGCAGCCTGTTCCAGTGCTTGACAACCCTTGCGGTG
>WAAD01034495.1:178813-297354 GCA_013389945.1 Fregata magnificens | reverse complement strand
GACCAAAACCCAAAGGAACTCCAACAACCATGCTCTGACTTTCCAACACTGGCAACGTTCTCCATTCATGCTGGGCTAAAACTCCATTAAAGTCAATAGAGAGAGACAGCATTAAAAGAAGGCCAAAGTCAGTCCCATTTTAACAGTAAATTGAGAACATTTTCCCTAAGGAATTTCTCTAAGGAATAAACCCATGAAAACAACATACTTTGTGTAAATAGATAAAGGAATGGAATAAAAAAACCGCAATGCAATGCAGATGTTTCACCTAAAGAAAACTTTCTATCATAAAATGTTCCTATTTCTAAGTAAGCATGGGACTCTTTAACAATCAAATTTGGAAAAAAAAAAATTCCCACCCTTCTCAAAAACATACTGGTTTAGTCCCACCTATTTTTAGTTTGCTTAAGTTGGTACCTTGGCATCGCTTGGGGCTACATAGTGCATCATCCATTTTCTTTCTTCTTTTTCCAAGGGGCTTGATTTGCTGCTTGAATGCTGTTGAGGGAGGGAGAACAAGGGATGAAAAAGAGAGTAAAGACTAATTTTTCTACTTATTTCAACTCAATATGTGGAACTGGCAATTTGCACCTCCTCATTGTTTGTGGTGGATAAAATGAACGAGCCAGGAAAGTGGCAGCTGTTTCTGTGCTACATGGAAAGGTATTGACTCCAGGTCCTCGTAGCTACAAATAGCCAAGGAAGGACAATCTTGTTTGCTTGGAGATTTATGTCCTACAGGTAACAGTGGACTTGTCTGGGGACAAATCTGAGTCAAATACTCAGAGACTCCTGCCAGCCTTGGTCTGTTTTCCACTTACCTGAGGGACGGCAGAGATTGATGCCATTGAGATCGCTGCTGCATTAAAAGCAGGTGCTTCAAATGGCACCTGAGTATTAGGCTCCTCAGTTGCCAGTGCCTCCTGAAACAAATTTACAGCCTTGAAGAGTGTCAGAAGTTGCTGAACAGGTGTTTTATTACATTGAGTCAGAGCTCCACCCCTCCATGATTTCTGAAACAGGGAAATTTCCCACCCACATTACTTGTCCAAAGAGCAAGTCTGTTGTAAGGTGTGAATGTTCATATCTGCAGGTCTTGTGACTGACCAGAGGGTGCTGAGAGACCAAATAGTTGCCACCTGGGGGGGTCGTGGAAATGTAATAACAGTGGTAACCTGATTGATGATCTGATAGAGATTGTCTATGAGAGGTAACGTTACAGCAATAATCTAAAAGTGATGATAATAATAGCTTAATAGACATATCTACCTATTGTCTCCGTGCAAAGACCCTGAATTCCACACACTACTGCCTCCATAATAAAAAATAAAAAAAAAAGAGATGGGGATGATCATTAGAGGGAAGACTTTTATGATTGAAGGTATTAAGAATTCTTCTGAAGGAATATTTTTCCCTGAACGGTGCTGTTGCATCATGATTTGTGCATATGTGTTTGTTTTTATTGTAGTGTTCTACTTCAACAGAAATGAAAGAAGGGAGAAATTTGATAAACAACATTTCTGTGCTCCCTAAAACACAATGTATCACTTTTCCATTTGAAATGTTTTACTTATTCCTAGGCTTTACAATTAATACAGTATGCATCTTAACAAATTTAAATGAGATTCAAATATTTCACCTTGAAAAATCATGAAACATTTCAACAAACTAAAATAATTTTATGTTTTGGGAGATTTTAGTTCTTCATTTTTTTCCCCCAGTTCAGAATTGTCATTTTCTGATGCAAAAAACATTCAGATTTCTGAGCAACTTTTTTCAAATCATCAGCCGTCTGGGCATTACTAGCAGATTATTGGAAGTTAATGGACTGATCCTGTACATTTTATCATTTTTTTATCTAATGAGGATCTGCATGTGTCCAGCACACCTCTAGGAAGCTCAGTGATTAAATATTCTAATCCATTATGCAAGCATTATTAGGCACACATACATTTGTATTGAAAGTACTCCCAAATGATTAAAAGTAGTGCTTATGAAAGGACTTGAGATTAATAGGATGACAAAGCATGATGCTTCCTATTAGAGACCTGCATAAGTATGAAATCACAGCCACTCTGACTGTGGCAATGAGTGTTGTACAAGGACCTTGACTGACAGAAACTAGACAGAAATCAAATCACTTCTAGCAGTCTCATTACATACTTTGCTTATATGCACCGAGGAATCAATACGAAAAGCTGGTGTTACAAGGAGGACAAGTTAAGACAGTTTGATCATCTTACCTGCAGTATTCCATCCTTGCAAAAATTTGATTTCTTAGATTTAATTTTATGCCTACCTTTTCTGGGGGTTTTTTATTATTATTAAATAAGCACATTTATTTTATCACATCGTGCAAGGGAAAGGTTTGCTCTGAACTTCCTTTCTCACCTTCATCGTATTGAAACTTTTTGATGGAACGGGAATGGCTTAATTGAAACCAGAATTAGATAAACTACAGCAACAGGCAAAGGATAGTCACAAGCCTCTCCCACACTTTGGCCAATGTTTTGCTTAGTATGAGCACTTGCACTTCTGTAAAAAAAATTTTTAGAATCTGCCTTTTTTTTCTGTAAAAATGATGACCAGAAACAGTTTAGAGAAAAGTAACTCTACACACAAAAGCACACGCATTTTCTATTTCTTCTGCTACGGCCTATCTGTATTCTTGATTGAAGTGCCTAGAAGAGGTGCGGTACCACAACAGAGGAATGAGAACGTTAGCTACAATTTATTTGTAATTGTGCACCACAAAGGTTATCAGCTCCAGGTCTTGTTTCTGCAATGTGTGGAAGCTAATGGGTGTGAGGTTTTTTGCATGAGAGCCGGTTTTCATTTACGTGTGTCATATTGCACCTTTGGTTTTAAGACAAAAGGAAACGAGGCGGGGGAAGCTCCAGCATCCCTTAGGAGGGTGACTAAGAGTTGCTTGTTGCCTAACAATGAACTCTTCTTTCCTGACTCAAGCCTTTCTGATATGAAATACCTGTCCTTTAAGCTCAAGTCAGAGGCAGCCAAAGGTACCTTTGACTCAAAGCTGGCACTGGTATTGGATTTCCTAAATTAGTTCAAAGTTCAAATTGCTTTTCGCTATGAAACGCTATTCCTTTTGAGGCAAACATGGCCTTTTCACAAAGTACACACTTAGGATAGGCTTGACCTCACCTAACTTAAGTCATCTAAAAGTTAGACTTCTAGTCGAAGCTGGTTGCCTGTGTTCCCTGTGTACTGAATGGAGGAAAAAGCAAGTGTGGCAACTGCAGGTAGTGACTAAGCCCCTCTATGTTGGATTCTTCTGGAGAAGCTTGAATGTCCAGGTCATACCTGACACCTAGCTTCTGAATGGCTGAAGGTAGGTGAGGTGAATCCCACCCTGAGTAATCAGTATATCCTCTTTAATCACTTGTTTCCAAAGTTACTGATGTTGAGGGAACCTGACATTGAGGAACTTGCTTGTGTTGTTAACATGTGATTCACCCTGCCGCAATGTGAAGCTGCAAAACACCCTTGGGCAAAAGCTCTGTTAGCATATAAATGAAAACTCCTCTCATGGGTTCATTCAAATAACAAAGAAGAGGTTTTGCGATAACCAGGGTGGCAGAGAATGCAAAATGGAATGCTGCAAGTACCAGTACGAGTGCAAACTTCCTACTATATTCCAGTTCGGGATCACCTAAGACCCCTGTGATCATGAACGGGACAGCTTGACTTGGGACTGCTGTTCATAAAGCACAGGCTGTGCAGTGGTAGCTCATGCCCAGGCATATTAAGGGAGAAATACGAAGTTGGGTTTTCTGCGAAACCCCAGGCTGCAATCTGTGGAAGTTCAGCAGCTGCTTCATAAACATCTGAGACACGTTTCAGACAAATGGGGAATGTCAGATGGCAGGACAGAGAGGAGAGGACTGCTACAACTATCTGAAGGTAATGCACTCCTGACTTGTGGGGCAGAGCCCCAGAGGTCAAATGATACAATTAGTGCAGCTCAAGGAGCAGAAAAACTATGCCTGGTTACCCTTAGATACCCACACTTACGGCAATTTTGGAGTCTGTCTGTCAGCTGGTGAGCTATTGGTGAGATGCAGATCACTCAAAGTTGCTCTGCCTTGAACTGGTTGTCATTTGAGGCTTTTTTCTGTAATAATATTTTTTTCCTGACCAATCTGACGGTGTCTAAGACTACAATCAAGATGATCTAAAACTATAACCAATGACTGAGCTAGGCCAATTTTAACATTAATGGTGAAAGGCATGGGTTGGATCAGAGTTAATTATACAAAGATTTATTAAAGTGACAGCTAGGGACAAATAAAAGATCAGCTAGATTGTGTGTTTTCTTTTGACTTTTGTCAATCTTTCTCGATGATAACCCTCTTCAGCCTCTTTCCAATCCTTTCCAGCTCCTCTGCAGCCTACAGACTCTTCCTTATGTCTCATCCCTATTTCATGGGCTTTTTCATATCATGCCCTAGCAATGTCATCAGCCCCTCTTGCTTCAGCACATCTTCCCCTCAGTTTTCCCAGACTACCTTTCTGAACATAGGAGAAAGGGAGGGTCCAGCTTCCCTGAAAGCCCTCTGGTTTACTCCTGATTAGTATCTTTACTAGAAACAACCATCTTCTACTCCCCAGGGATACAGGAAGATGCAGCTAATGTGACTCATAGCAGTATGATGCCTCAGGCATATTAAAAGTAATAATACATGGTGGACCATCTGAATAAAAGCAAAAATATTCAAGTTCATGTCAGAAATCGAGAGATCATAGCAATCTCCATGACAGCAATGCCAAATATCAATCACAAGAATCAAGCTTTAATATGGCAATGGCTGTGCAACTTTGCCTGATCCACATAATTGCTGCTGGTAACCCATATGCCCTTTATTTTAATAAGATAAATATATTGGTCACCATGAGAAAGGCATATATATACTTATCCGCAGTTCAAATATGAACACATTAGGACAGAAAAAGTGAAATGGCTTGAGAAAATTTGGTCAATAAAGTTAGATCAGCAGGAAAAGGGGTGTTTCTGTCCACCATGAGTATTATGTTGCTTTTAGGAGGGCTCTGTATGCTCCTCCAGATATGGGGTATAGATTTCTGTTGTTACATATATACTAACTTTACCCAAACTCAGAGAAAACTTAAATTCAGAAAATATTTCAGAAACAGTCCAAGAAGTACTTAATGTCCTGGACAAATACTGACCGTAGCTCAGATTTGCAAGGTTATTTGGTCCAGTTATTCTTCCATAGAACACAACCTCTCTTCTGATAGATCTGACTTGTAGGAGACCTGTGCATGTGCGTAAGTGCAATACAATTTTTTTACTGAGCTTATATATAAAGTTCTTAAATTAGTCTTTCTTTTTGTAAGGCATGCCCTGCGTAGGATCCTAGTTCTTACCAGCATCACCGTAGTCTCCCATCAAACACTAAAAGACATTTGGACTGCTAAAGCAACTTATCCTGAACTAACTGGCTTCTAAACCTTTTCAGCTGTAGGAAGTTAAAGGTATCTTGGTATCTTAATATAAATCATCAAGTACTGGTGGAGTATGCCTTTGAGTTTCCCTTTCTTGTCTAACATATGGGACATCATATGCTATTGTCAACTTTAAATTTCCAGTGTTCATTGCAGTTAGCTCCAAGGGATAAAGTACATTACAAGAATCTAGTCCATGCGTAAAACTGTTGGTAACCAGAGTGCATTTGCTGACTATAGACAGAGAAACATGGTTTCCTGTGAGGACTGTTATTTAAGAGTCCCAGGCAGGATCAGGGGACCCCAACGCAGGTGACAGGTTTGCCACTGGTTCTGACAATTCCTCAAAGCCTTCCCCATTGCTAAGCAGGATCCCTTTTACTTCCTCAGTGTAAAGGCAAGCATGGCACCTTTCTGAGTGCATTGCCTTTTCAGCCAAGCACGGCATAGCCAGAGTGTTTCAGCAGACACCAGGAGACTGCTTTTCTCAGCATGGCAATGGCTCAGGTTTTGGTATGATGGAATTCCTAACTTTTCTGTCATTTTCTATGTTACAGAAGAGAATAGGACAGTGCACTGTGAGACCAGAGCCCACATCTGATGCAGTATTGCAAGAGAATGAAGTCTCTCCCTCCTAATTAACCAAGAGGGACAGAAACAGCTAAGAGATTCTGCCCCTTCTCCTCCACAACCTGGGGCAGGTGGCTGCCTCCAGTATGAGAGCTCTGGTGAGAAAACACAAGCTATGGAAAAGGAGATCTTTAGGGGAGGCATGGGAAGGCATAGGAAGGAGAGGCTGCCAGGCACTGTGGTAATTTCCTGTCCCACTTGCAGACTGAAGAGGAAGAGGAAGTACAGGGTTAGGTGATGCACTCAATCCAGATAATCTTGCAGTGCTGAAATTCCTGGTGCCTCTTTCTTGCATGAGAAAGGCCCAGCTGTTGCAGAAGGTCTTGCATCCAGTATCTCTCCACATGTGCAGAAACCATGTTCCCATTGCCACGTTGACTTCAAGCCTTGTGACACATTATGCAATCTGAAGAGGTGTGCATGGCAGCAGATCTTGCCCTGTATACAGTGTGTTGTCACTGGGAGGATGGAGGGACAGCCTTTCCAGGGCACCTGCTAGGTCATGTAAGCAGTGCTTAACAAACCCAGGCTCTGTTGGGAGTCACACGGACACCCCACAAACCTGCATTTTGTGCCATCTGAGATTAAGCTATCATCCATGCCTCGTGCCAGCTGCCCATGGGACGTTGTCTCAGTGATGCTATGTGCATGACTCCACACAGCTGCTAACAAAACAAAGCCATTTCTCAGGGAGTCCCAAAAGGCTTCACAGTTGTCTGGGGAGCTGAATGTGGGAGAATTTGGGGCTGGTAGGCAAAAGAATCCAGTTATCATTCCACATGCTCCTGCTGAACAAAATACAAACCTGTGCAGGAATCTGGTGTGGCCACTTACTTACAAAAGGGCTGATCACAAAGATTAAACTGTGTTAAAACAGCTCCACATGGAAAGACTTTAAAGAAACAATTGCAAAACATCTTAAGGAAGTGTTTCAGAAATGCGTAAGGAAAGAAACATTCTCCAGGAGATCGAGATAGGCAACTATGTAAGTACATCTTATTACATGCTAAATTAAATCACCATTGCAACATGATACTGTGCTAAAACTCACAGACATCAAAGACAAGTGTGACTCTTAGGTCAGGTCAAGAAAACAGAGATTAAACAAAGACAAATTTGTAGTGGCAAACATTGCTGACTACCCATTATAATAAATGTAAGGGAGCCACATGTTACTAAAGCATGTGGAAACCTGTCTAAACAGCTATTGCATGCAACTCTTACTCGGTTTTGATATTCTGACCCTATGTGATGCAATGACTAAAACCTACTCAATTAGATCATATTGCACAGATACAACATGAAAGGAAAATTAATTATTCCCTGTATCTCCACAGGTCCAAGACAATGATAAGGTCAGACTAGCTGTTGGTAAAAAAACTTGTGTGATTGACAAAGAGAAATCCCTATTGCTTTGCAGGCTTGACATTGCAGCTTCATGCTAAAAAACAGTGGGAAAGGTCACGGTGGGCTAAAAGATGTCTCTGGAGGCATAACTATCTATTCCTGCTGCAGTTGAGGAAATCTCAGCGGTATGATATGTGCTATCCCAATTTCACAATTTTAGCTGAAAGCCTGACCTCTTTCAGAGGTGGTAAGAAGGCAGCAGCTGGATGTGAAAAAGCAATGCACAGTACATGTGAAAATGGGAAATACAAAACTTTCAACATACATAAATCAAAACTTATAGAACACAAAAAACCCAGGGTTTCCAAGGGCGACAATAGGAAGCATATCTATACATATGTATATATGCAAATATAAAGGAAATGTATATGAGGAGAAAGCAAAATCCTATCGAAAGTCTATACTTCTTACTTCATAGAGATAGCAAAATAATTACTAATGGTGCAGCTAAAGAAGGAATGCTAATAAAACCCTTGTGTTCTATGTTGGGAAAGAAGAAACTTTACATGTTTTATCAACGAATATTATGAACTGCTTCACACCACATATATACAACACAATACAACACATATTAAGAGAGAACAGAGATCATTCTTACCAATTAGTTCCAAAAGCGTAGCCTAGGAGGATTCTTGACTGTCTATGGTTCAGCTATTTTAATTCTTCGGATACTGCAGAACTGCCGAAAATTGAAAGAAAGTGAATATTGTGCCAATTTTCAAAAGTAGCAAGAGGGATGAGGTAAGGTGCCAATAGACTGGTTACCCTAGCTGCCATTACAATAGTGGGCACAATATCTGATCAATTAAAAATCAGTTATCATATATTACCACTCTTGCTATTCCTCAAAATGTGGACTGGTAGTCACCCACACCAAATGCTCCATCATCCCCGAAGTAGTTAATAGCAATACCTATTTGAAGTCAGGCGTTAGTTTCAAGTTACATACATTCTTCTCATTTATGTTTCATGTGTTTTGTACAGCATTTGTTAATGTATGCATGTTTATATTAAATACAAAGCAATTATACACTGAAAAATACACTCCGCCACACAAGGGAGTGTTTTCCCTGAAAAAGATTGATGATGTATAATTAGTTAACTTTAGGACAGTCATTAACTAGTACAATTTACTGTCTGGACAGCAGATGGTTCCACCCAGTCAAATTCCATATGTACATATGTGTGTGTGTGTATATATATATGTATAAAAACACCTGGAGAGATTTGGAGTAAAAATGATGTCTGAAACCCTTTCCATGAAGGCAGAAATAAGGAACCTACCTGACTTGCATATGAACTGAATGCCTAGGCATATGGTTCAGTAAAGAGCTTAAGAACTATATAGCTGGGAAATAAAAGGAAAGGAAAAAAGGACAGGAAAGCTGTTGGAAGCTGATCTTAATAAAGGTAGATATAATTGTGCATTTCTTTTTTTTTTTTGTAAATCTATTTCTATTAAGCTTTGTGAAAGTCTTACTTATATTTGGATTATGCACAGAAATTCTTTAATTTCCTTATCTTAGGTATGTACTAGAGCTGATGCCAGTGTACTGCCAAAACTGAAGTGTGCTGTTCCTATGGATGCATTGATCTAGCAAACCAGGGTACTGGAGCTGTCTTTCAGTGACCAGAGTGCAATAAAGCTGTAAAGGATGGCAAAGCAATTGCAGGGTGTTCCACCAGTAAGGTGCATGGGATAGTAAAATGGTGATGCAAGGTGACTGCACGGAAAAGAAATCTTTCTGGGGTTAACATTAGCCAGAGGTTCCCTGTAAGGTAATGAGCAGTTTTGGTACTCCCTGAGCTACCTTCTGGAAGCCAGTCAGTATAAAATAGTGGGGGTTTTAATAAGAAGAAACTGATTTTGTTCTATCCTGCAATTGCAGGTTTTTTTACTTACAGTCTATTGTGCAAAGATAGTAAGATTTTATTATGCAAAGATTGAAAAAAAGTATATATTACTAAGGTTAAGAATTTGCTAGCTAACTGATTTCAGAATTAGTCCTCAGGGAGAAACATCACTGAAAAAGGTTTTCTTCTGAGGAATTTTAAGAGTTTACCAGTCTCAAACTCTATTCAACATTTTCATGAGTGATTTGGAAATAAACATGACATCCTGACTGGCCAAATTTGCAGTAGAGCAAAGATTGATGGAGTGCTGAATAATACTGAGGACAGGGTAATCATACAGAATGATCTGACCTGCTTGATAAACTGGCCTGATGAACCACAGTTAATTCTAATGCACTGAAGTGTGGAGTTATGATTAAAGGAATGACAAATGTATGTTACGATTCACTCCCCCTTGCGAAAAAGAAGACTGTAGTGTGGAAAACACTAACTCACCAGCTTATGGAAGACAGACAACTCAGCAGAAGTCTCTAATGGCAAATGAGGACAACTGGATTCTGTATATAGAAACTGGGAAGTCATTTATATGTAAGAATAAAAGACTAACAAGGCAATGTTCATCTCAGTGTATAGCAACAGTGGGAAGGGTACTGGAGTCTGCATTTGGTGAAGGGACAATGAAGAGTTGGAGGGAGTGCAAGAACAGAGATACAGCTGGATATAGCAAATAAAGGGTTTTTTTATACTGAGAACCTGAAGGGCCAAATCTACTGGTTTGACAAAAAAAGGCGACTGTGATGTAACCTTGGTATATTTTATAAAATCGACCCTGATGAAGAAACAGTGGTTATGCAATGGCATACTAGGAAAAGATTTAACAAGAACTAATGTCTCGGCTCTGGCCGAACTAAATGAGGCTGGAAACAAGCTGCATACTTACTGCTGGAAGGTGACCAACCACTAGAACATACTTTCATGAAATGTGGTGACTTCACCATTCCTGATATCTTTAAAAGAAGAGGGGTCATTTTCTTCAAGATAGACTTTGGTCAGCCACAGGTGATCAGGATTAACATTTAAGTAACTGCATGGCATGTAACAGGTCTGACATCTAACAAGTCTAAGGAGATCATCTGATGGTACTTCTGGCTTTTATAAGTCTACAGGAAGAAATAAGATGAATAATCTAGTACAAATACAAAACTGTATTCACTGTTTTACTTTGTTCTTCCACAGCCTAATAGGAGCTAATCAGAGCTAAACAATTCAAGAGCTCTGCACAGTGTTATAAAATGGACTTATTAAAGAAGTGCAAACTGGTAGGACCATTTAGCAAGCAACAGTGGGAAAACCATGCCCCAGAAAACTGTTCTTCCACGTTTTGCTAAAGGCTTATCATTATGTACTTGCAAACAAGGATTGCAAAGGCAAAGGATGCAAATAACCTCGGTATCCCTCCAGGCTTAGCTTTAGCCTCCAAGAGCTTCGCAGGCCTTCCTCACCTCTCCCAAGGCCTTCCAGTCTTATTTACTGCAGCCTACTGCTGCTCCTTGCTGAACCTCCTGTTTTGGTTTCCTATGTGAAAGGTGTAAAAAGCCTCCTTCAAGCCTGTTGAATCTTGAGTTAGGCCTGACTGAGCAAAACCATGCCCCAGAAAATGTCTAAAATGAGGTATTTTGCAAATGACCACAGACATTTAAAAGATCCTATCCATTTGGGGGGCATCCTAGAAGAAAAGGCAAGCACAAAACCACGTGGGAGATACCCAGCTCCCCACTAACGTGTGAATGGCTGAAGGTGGAAGCACTAGTGATACTCTGTAAGGAAATTACATCTGACCTGTTTGTAGCTGTAAGAACCATCCCTTGAGAGGTTCACACTGACTGCAATGAAAGTGAACTGGTCATGAGAAAACCAGTCCAGGCTGACTACAAGAAGACCAACTCTCAGAGTTTCATTCTGGAAGGATAAATGCAAAGTAAAGAGCTGAGAGCCAGAACCTGTCCGTAATCCACAAAAAATATCTTCTGAGAATCTATCCTGGACAAACCACACTGTTAAAGCTACAACTTTTCAGCAGTACAGAGATAAAAGTGTGACTATATCCAGAGAGCTCCCTTACAGGAACAAGGCAGGCATTTCACAGGTACCCCTCCCAGCCACTGACACTCCTTCTCCCCTGTCTTTTAAAATAGGGAGCTGCACAGAGCGCTTTTGTCCTTGACTGGCATGTCATTACAGAAACACTGTGTCCTGCTCCTTCTACCAGGCTCCGATGATGCTATTTAAAGCTTCAGAGTGACATGACTCAGCCAAGCACACTGTGGATACCCTTATCTGCTCATTTGGAAAGTAGAGATAAAATCCTGCGTATGAGCCTTGAAATGTGGCTGGAAGCCACAGAGGCCACCCCAGCAGCACCCCACCCTGCTACCTAAACCTTGCCATGTAAACCCAATACAGAGTCCTGTACACCAGACGCAAGTACAAATTGGGAGAGGATTGGCTGGAGAGCAGCCCTGCAGAAAGGGATCCGGAGGTCCTGGTCGATAGCAGGCTCAACATGAGTCAGCAGTGTGCCCTGGCAGCCAAGAGGCCAAACCACATCCTGGGGTGCATCAAACACAGTATGACCAGCCGGTCAAAAGAGGTGATTATCCCACTGTATTCAGCGTTGGTGTGGCCTCACCTTGAGTACTGTGTGCTGTTCTGTGGCCCTCAATATAAGGAGGATGTTAAGGTCCTTGAATGCTTCTAGAGGAGGGCAACAAAGCTGGTGACAGGGCTGGAAGGAATGTCCTACGAGGAACAGCTAAGGACTTTGGGCTTGTCTAGTTTGGAGAGAAGGAGGCTGAGGGGTGACCTCATTGCTCTCTACAGCTTCCTGAGGAGGGGAAGTGGAGAGAGAGGTGCTGAGCTCTTCTCCGTAGTATCCAGTGATGGGATGCATGGGAATGGTTCAAAGCTGCGCCAGGCAAGGTTTAGACTGGACGTTAGAAAGCATTTCTTTACCAAGAGGGTGGTCAAACACTGGAACAGGCTTCCTAGAGAGGTGGTTGATGCCCCAAGCCTGTCAGTGTTTAAGAGGCATTTGGGCAATGCCCTTAATAACATGCTTCAACTTGGTCAGCCCTGAATTGGTCACGCAGTTGGACTAGATGATCGTTGTAGGTCTCTTCCAACTGAAATATTCTATTCTATTCTATTCTATTCTATTCTATTCTATTCTATTCTATTCCTTCTACAATCCAAAGAATTTTAACATTGAAATGTAACCACAGGTGGTTTTAGTAGGCTACAAACTGTAGATGCTGTACTGTTACGTACACTGAGAAACTCAACACAACCTAAGCTTCATCTTCCAACCTAACCTTCTAAAAGTACACAGCATAAAAAAAAAAAGAAATGCATGCATATGTTGAGTAGGCTTTACTTATTTTTACGATATTTGTCACATGCTGTAAAAATAGGATGGTCCTATTTTTATTATTGCTTTCAATAGTACTTTAGTTAATAAAATACATACCTATGAAGAATTAGGGAATTTCTACCATCTGTTAGTAACTGAGAAGTGAATGGTCTGGGAGAAACATAAAATAACTCATTCGGTCTGTAAAGTATTAGTGTGTTTTATGTTATTAATCCAACCTAGAACATGGTTACCTGCAATGAACTTAATCAAAATAAGATTATTCATGTGTTTGGAAAGAAATACTCTTTTGTACTCATATTGCTATGACTGTTGATCCAGGTTTGCATGTTTTTTAATCTCATGAGGCTATTTCTCTACTTTTTTTTTTTTTTTTTCAATGAACGAGTAAAGCATCTTTACCCTAGGGAACAAATCAGGTAGTGAGAGGCATGCAAGAGCAGCTAGAGGATCTTGGCTATCAGTGCAAGCAAAGCACTCCTCTGCCTCCTCCCTCCTGGGACCAGTGACAGAAGCCTAGGTTAGACAACCTCTCCTCATGGCACATTTGGCCTAAATGGGCAAATTATGCCATGTATGTGCATGTCTGTGCTGGGCTTGGTGCAGAGCCAGTCCAAGAGAAATTACAGCTCAAGAGGCACAGATCCTCCTGCAGCAGCTTGCCATGCAGGATGAACTTGTTATAGCAAACCTTTCCAGAGTTTCCGGGGACCTCTATAGGTCTGCACCTTTCTTGTCTTCGTAGCTGGCACAAGGCTCACAGCAACACTATAGTTAGAAGAAATTTTTGCTATCTCAAGAGCAAAAATCCTGGAGCAGGATTTCCTCTTTAGATGCCCTACTGCAAAACACAAAATCTTCCTTCTTTTACCAAGACCCATGTGGGTTCCTCCTAATTCTGCAGGTGCCAAGCTCCTGCAAGACCCAGCCAACAGCAAGGGCAGATGGAGCTGATGAATTCAAGAGCTTGCTCTTGTTTTGAGGGGGTTTAAAGCCAGCAAAGTGTCATTCTGTTCAGCTTGTATTTCTAGTTACTATGCTACTACACTCACATCAGGAGTGGGAAGAGGGACAGGTAGCCAAGAAGCAGTGAGCAAGCACACAGAGGAGCTTGGTGGTCAAGCAGTGGAGAACTTCATCATCACTCTTTTGCTTTCTTGGTTGATCTGGTACCCCTGTCCTGTGTCTCCCCTGCCTCTGTCCAAAGCTTCCCTTGACGTGATCTGTGCCCACAGGATGCCATATGAGATGTGCCTTTCTTTAAACACTTGCCTACAATGTGCCATGGTCCCAGTCACAAACATGGCCCACAGGCTGCTGCTTGCCTCACCACCACCTCGAAAACACAGAACACAAGTCAAGTTAATAAAATGTGCTTTTAATGTGGTCTGCCCTGAACATGTTAAACTTAAATATTTCAAACTCTTTCTCAAGGCAACTAACACCATGCGCATTATCATCTTAGCACCTTCTTCTTCATGGCTGCCCATCCTCTGTAGCATACTATGATGTGTACTCCACTGTTGTAGCTGAATTGCAATGAATTGCTGCAGTGAAATTCTTTGGAGAAAAAAAGTTTCTCTTCTTTGTTCATCTGAGATTGCCATTTAGTGGGGCTGAGCAGGAACCCTTTGAAGCCTGCTGACCGATCATAAGGGAACTTCAGTCTCTCAGCAGGTAAAGGGACACAAAAGCATCCTCCCTTGTCTGACGTTATTTTTTTTTCTGCCTTTTCCGTGCCACTGCTGTGTGCAAGGCCTGCATAATGAGGCCTTCGTTATTCAGGATGTTGTATTCACCCAGCTGAACCAGACAGTCATACGCCTTCTCGGTGTATTGGATTGAATATGTTGAATAAGGGGAACAGCAGCCGTAGAGATCAACTTTGCCATCTTCCATCTCTGACTCTGAGCGCTTCTGACCTAGGAGGAAGGGGTGACAAATCACTGCTGAGAGATGGCAGTTACTCTGGTCATAAGCAAGCGAAGTCTTAACAGAGCAGGGAAAGGAGATGTGTCTCCACAGAGAGAGTTCATAATCTAAATTACTCTTGCGGGTTTAAAAAATTTTTTTTTAAACAAATAATTCCTCTTTCAAACTGACAGCTCAGTCCCTGGCTCAGGTGGATATCAGCTGCTTCAAATGATGAGGGGAGAAAAAAGGTGATTATTCCTCTTACATGGGTCTACACTGCAGTTCTGAGCTGTACCTGTGGCTCACATAGATACATCAAAGTCACCTGCAAACTAGCTAGCTTAGGGATTGAAACAGCACAGCCACAGCATCAAATCTGACATGGTAAAAAAAGTAAGCAACAGACAGGTTGATGTATTGAAATGAGCCAACAGTGAAGTTCAAGGGTTGGAGTATTAAATATACTCCCTTTAATAGGCTGGCCATGATGTCAACCTTTTTTTCACATATTTGATTACTTACCTGGGGCTTTGTATTTTTGGAAGGTATCATTAATTAGTGGGAAAAATAACAGTACTGGTGCTCCTGGAGTCTCAGCACCATCAAAGAGGTAGCACTCCTTCAGGTTTTTCCTGTCTTCTTCACTTAAGTCCACCCTGGGAAAAAGGATTCCCTGCTCCGAGCAGTACTTGCAGGTCTGGTCCAGAGCCTGGATCAATGAACAGAACAGTACTAAGACTTAAACAGGATTTCAGGGCTCAGGATTTCTTGGAGTCCAGTAACAAAGGGGGCATTTTTCAAGCTAGCTGTGTGAAAGCTCTGAAATCCCTATTGGAAAGCACTGTGTCATTGGAGAGAAGGCTTTTCTTTTCCCCGAGTCCTTAGCACAAACCAGCTGTATAGTTCGAGAAAAACAAAATGAAAATATGTACAGCCTATAAATGAAGTATCACACTGCAGCATTAAGCTAAAAATGCTAGTGGTTAAGACTTTTAGTAGCAGCAATATAGAAAGCACCTAAGTGTTAAAAACTTCCAGATATGCAGCTGTTGAAGAAGAAATAGAGACTGCTTCAATTCCTCTCACCTGTATCTGGGATCCTGCACTGTAATTTAAATGCAGGATGACGTCCACCTTTCTCTCTGGTTTTAAAAGCGGCATGATGCTTGTATTGATGAAAAATCCTGTATCTACCAGAGACAGGAATTCCTCTGATTGTGTCAGCTGGTTGGGAAATGTGTCTAACACAGTATCTAAAAGGAAAGATTTTTCTTGCTGTAAGAGCAATAGTGCAAAACTGGTTAGCCTGTTTTCCACTCTTACACCATGACCACAGAGCCCTAACTGGTTACCATCTTCACGGAAGGGAGATTTGCCATATCTCTTGTCTTCTGCCTTTCCAACTCCAGCCCCATGCAGTTTTGGACCTGCAGAGGCAACATTCATGATGGGGGTTTCTTGTGACTCCCCACCCGGTGTGTCTTCAAACAGAGAAAGGGAGAACCACCACCAGGACCTGGTGCCCCTGCCTCCGGAGGTGTGTGCCACCAGCAGATCATTGTCATGGAGCTCAACACCACGCCATGCTACATCCTGCTGTGCCACAACTGATTGATCTAATAGTGATTCTGCCCAAACATGGCCTCTAACCTTGGAGAATGGCTTTAATATCAAATCTGGCTTTTCGGTTTGGTCTGCTTATTCTCTCCCCAGGCACACAGGTCTTCTGTTACCTTTCCATCTGCAGAAGTGCTTGTTCTCCAGGTAGTCATTATGCATCTGGAAACCCTTTAGGAAGTTGTGCTCCTGGGCAATGCAGGGGCGATCAGTGAGAGCGTTGCGAAGAGTGCTGCCAAGGGGGCCGGGAGGGGTGAACAGGCGAGTCCTCAGCTCATGCAGCTTCAGCGGTAGGAGGGGTTCCTCCTCTGCACAGGGAAAGGCTGTTAAATTCTGCCTGTCTAGAGCAAGATCATCCCCCAAGATGTCAAGGTAAGTAATAAAAATCAGTGTTTTCTTTATTTAAAAGGCCTAGGATTAAAAGACTCAGTAAGCACAAGTGACCAAATGAAAAAGAAAATAAAATGCTACTCTTATCAGCCAAACACCATTTCCTTACACAGTCCAGACTTGGATAAAAAGCAAGACCCAGTATCAGGCAGCAACAAAAATCTGCACCAGACATATGCACGCTTGCGGAACAGACTGAATGCAGGCTTTGGAAAAGGATAACTGTTGTACTTATTTGTATTACAGTAGCTCCTACTTAATATAGTAAAAATCTTTTTGCTTTATTAATCATTTACAGATCCATTTTATTATTCCTGAACATTTTACTCATCTGCCAACATCAGTGTTGAGCCCTCAGTGAGCACATAGATCATAGGACTGGAGATTTTTAGATTATCCAATTATGCTTTGCAGTATGAGACTTTGAATCCAGTTCCTTCAAGAAAGGCAATGTGACCTTTGAAGAAACATTAAAAAAAATGCCAGATATACTGTGCACATCTCACATAGCAGATGGGTGTGATGGTTTATCTAACATGAACTCTAACAATAAATACACAGTAAGGAAGAAGTATGATGATTTACCTATGTCGTCGATTTTGTCCCTGGTCCACCTGTGCCAGAAATCTTCTGATGAATGGGACAAATTCCAGATATATAACACATTCAATGAAAATAAACTACTCCACATGCCTGTAAAAGGAAAGAGCTTTCTAACTCAACATTCACACATCATGAGACACAAAACTGTTATCATTAGATTAAATTTGCAAGGTTTATGCTTTTCCTTAGTTTGTTTTAAATGGATGATGTGTCATTTTTATTTGGCTGCTGGTTTTTAAACCTTATTTTGGTATCCAGTTTTTGTCTTAATGTACTTAGGGCTGGATATATATTTTAACGAATGGTGAGATTTTTGTGAATTAATATGATTTAAAGAGTTTGGGTTTTCAGAAAAAAAACCCAAGTATCACAAGGCTTGTATAAAAAGAAAGGATGAAAGTTTGCAATCTGAGAGATTTGATGGGGGATTACATTGATAATGGTCTAACTACAAAGTGATCTTACAGCCTCTGCATTTGTAGGCTTCCCTTTTTGAGAATAAGCCTGTTAACACACTGAGGGATCAGTTCTGACCATGCATTTTTGAGCTTGAGAAACAATTTCTTTGGTTATGCCTTAGGACACAAGTTCTCACTGTTTTTTGTTTCAGGAAGTGCAAATGTATGCACATCCAGCACAGGCTTAGGCTAAAAGAGTACAGTATCTCCCTCACTCTAAGTGAAGTGGCCAGTCAAAGAGAAATTTGGCTTGAACCGGTCACAAGTTGACAGCTTGTCTCTTTGTCTGGAAAACACTTACCCATGCTCCACTCCAGTCAATAGCAAAAATGTTTCTGGATATGACTATGCTGTTTTCCCCCCAGGCTTGCCCAGGCAATGTGGAAACTGAAGCCAGTGATGTGTGGTCAAAGCACACTCTCTGGAGCAGGGGGGACCTGGCATGCTCAAACACACCCGATGCAGTGGAGAATCAGCCTGAAGGCTTATGTAAACTGTCTATGGGAAGCACACAAATTACTGACTACTTGTGAGACAGGCAAGAGGCTCTGGAGTTCACCCTTCTGGAGTAGCATGATCAGAATCGTGGATTCCCAGGGACCTGAATTTTATCGTTGGACTGGAAGTGATACTATATTTTTATTCAAAACTAGCTTTAGAAATGAAAATAACTATTTGTCTGTCACTGTGAATTTTCTTGTTTACAGTAAACTGAATCCATTATGGTAAGTGTTAGTTCAGCGATGAGGTATTTGTGCTCTTTGGTGAAACTACCCTGTCAGTCATGCACCAGTGCTTTATTTGTTCTTAGTTTATATAGCTCACAATTAAAAAAACCAAACAAAACACAGAAAATCATTCAGATATTTTTAAGAGCTTACCTTCTAAGAAGCAGATCCGGGATTCAGGGATCTTCTTCATCAACCGACCCATGAAGAACTCACTGCCAAAATCCTCAACACGAACAAAAGCTCCATATTTTTGCAATCCCACCTCATAAGGGGTGAACTCCACCCATTCTGTGAAAAGGAACACAAAGAAGAGAACAATGTTTTACTACAGCCCCTTAGCTGTAGATTAAAATGATGCTGCTATTATGGGAATGAAAGGAGTTAAAAATTAAAATAATTTCTGCAGTTAAGTCTAATATTTCAGACCAATAGCAAAGAGTTATAAGCATGGTACAAATCAAAACTTGTGAACATGAAAAAGTCTTTGGAATATTTTTGAGTCTGTTGCATAGACAGTCAAACTTTTAGCTGGCCACGAGGACATTATATGAATACACATCAGCTGAGGTTCTTGTCTTTAAATGAGAGGGCTTTTTTTAGAGTACCTAAAAAGACTGTCCCAGGATTTACCAGCTTAAATATAAGGACAAATGACTCTCAGAAGTCTCATAAATACCTTTGAAATCCAGAGTGCTATAGTTGTTCTTGACATTGACTGCAGTATAGATAGGCAATGGGTTCTGACCACGATCAATGGCCCGTTGCTGATCAGAGAGTCTATGGTTGTCTTTCTGTGATTCCAGAAATATGGTTACACTGAGATGAAAATTATCACAGGAATGTTTTCTCTGCATCTAAGCTTGTAGGGCAGAAAAATTTCTGCCTTTAATGTATAATGCATTCTGGACTTAAATTCTGAAATGTTCCATATTTTTCAAAATTCCCGTAAGTGTTCTGTTACTGGAATATCTGCAAGCATCCAATCTGATGCCAGATTATTTGATGACCCATTAGGATGAAAACGGAAGGAAATGATGAAGAGCAGAAAGCAGTACTTTTGGTATAAACCAGTTTAATGCATTATGCTGCATGTTTATGTAAGACCTCTCACATATTTCAAAAGTCTGCAGGTCCATTTGTTAATACCTCTCATGGCATTAAGAAAGTGTCTGGAATTTTGCTATTTCTAAATAAAATACTTGCAGAATATGCCAAAAAAAAATCTTAAAATATAATATTTTTTTCAAAATGTTAATCTTGGAGTTTTCTCAGAAAAACATATCCAAATTCTCACAAGCAAGAATGCCAATTTCCACCATGGTTGGTCATCTAAAAGACTGCCATCAAATGTTTTGGATACAGCCGTGCATTTGCATACACACAGTCTCATAACAAACTACTTCTCTCAGAACAAACAGGAAAATATCTTCTCCAGAAATTAATTTTCAGAAAATTGTAAGCCACTGTAAATGCTGCTTTATGACATACTGTACCCCATCATGCAACAAAGATTCCAGGACAAGCCCCCAGAGGTCTATAAAAGATGTTTTACGGCCCTCTCTTTTCCGTTGACATAGCTGCTTTTTGTAATACTTCAGATACTCCAAGGAAAGGGAATTTTTTTTGCATTTTGTCATATGTTTTCGAGCCTCGCTGATTTGCTTGTCGAGATCCTTTTGTGACCAGTCAGCATCTCTGTACAAGTTTGACATGGTCCTACGAAGAGGAAATATATATTGAAGAGGGAAAAAACCACACCAAGGTTTAAAGGAGGCAATGGCTACATTTTATGTTTCTATTTTAAGTTCTTGATTTGAAATTAAGTAAAAGTTTCCTATCTTCAGTTCCCTGAGAAACTATCATGTTCCCTTTGAAGTCACAGTCATTATCCCTGTCAAAATGGCTTGAGCAATTTTCCATAAGCTGTTCTTAGAAAAACACCTGTTTTCATGCTGTTGCAAATTATGTGACTTTCCCCCATGAAAAGACTTTAATCTGTCAATTTTGGACAGATCCAGCCAAGAGCTGCCCAATCCTACTTACCATGTAGTACCAGACAAGCCAGTCAGGTACGTGGCACAGTCCAAGACATTGAGTTTCTTGAGCCCCCGCAGACTGCCATACAGTGCAGTCAAAGATCTCATCCCTCCTCCCGTAGTCATGATGGCCACCACTGGGGTCTGTGCAACACACGAACAGAAAGGGCTTGTGTCAGACAGTGGACTGCAGCTGACTCTGGCTCTCAGCAGAGACGTCCTACTACACAAAGCCTGGCACCACCACGTGTGCCCAGACACAGACTTCTTTCCAAATGATTCCTACTGAAACATAAGCTACCATTTATTTTATAAAGGAAAACGGGAATAAAAGTAATGACAATTTTTGCTCAGGTAACTGACACTTGTCTCCAATGTGTTCAACACAGATGTTTGGTAAAAAACAAATGAAAATGCATTAATTCAAACCAAAAGAGACAGTAAGAGAGAAAAAATCAGATGTAAAGGCAGGAATTAAAAAGAAATCTCACAGATCGAAGAGAGGAGGAAGGATTATCGACAAGGATAATAATCATAGGGTAAAGACTGGAAGAAGTCATTTCCATATAAGGAATATCTAGCCTGGCTTGCAATGAAGCTGTAGCAGGAGAAGAGTTAAACTCAGGATAGCAACTGCAAAGGACACAAATGGCAGGGTGAGATTAGAGGTATGGGGCAGTATTGGAAGTGTACATAAGTTTAAAGATGAAGAAAGACCAGAAAAAAATTTAACTGGGAAGAAAAAGAGGTCATATTATGCTGCTATGCCCCCATTGCTAAGCACTCGTTAGATGTTTTGAATGTTCACCCTACAGACCTCATGGTCCAGCAGATCCTGTTCCAGCTGCAGGACCTTCTTCAGAGCAGGAGCAACATACTTCTGCCTTTTGCATAGGAAGTCTCGCTCCTGCACGCAGAGGTCAAACCCAAAACGCACGTCAAGGTGGTCTGGGCTGGAGCAGAGATCAGGAAAAAAGAATATTCCATTTTATTATTGGTAGACAAGCTCAGAGTTTCCAATACAAGGACATAAACCAGATCCACAAGGTACTGCATTTACAGGAGGAGCCTTCCCTACACTCCCAAGCGGGTATGCAATGCTGCATGAAAGAATAATAGAAAAAGGGACTGCTAAATTTCTAAGCAGTTATCAAAAGAAAACCTAAGGAAAGACATTCCTGCAGATATTTTCTGAGACATCTGCTGTCTGGATTCTCTCATACTTTAGCCTGTACTGAGAGCTGTAGGAAAAACTTCTCACATTTGTCTTGAAGTAGGCAGCAAAGTTTACCTGCTTCATGATCAACAGTACCAGGTGATCAGCTGCACTCTTACGCAGTGTTAAAGAAAAGGTTAAAAGCTGTGCTGAGCATAACACCGACTAGCATAATTGGCTTGTAATATTGTTTCTTCTATTTTATGCATCTTTTTCATTATTCATGCCTCAGTATTATCAGGATTATCTACATGTGTTGTTAATTTTACACATACAGTTTGCTTTCAGCTCATGTGAATTCCACATCCCGTGGTCACACAACCTACTGTCCTACTGTGACTGCCTCCTCCCCAGCAAAAAGCCAAGGGTGAGATGAGTTCAGCTAAGGACGAGTTAGCCTCCAAGAGTGGCCAAGTCTCTTACCAGTCTTCTGCCTTCGCATATAAATCAAATCCTTTATCCTGGAAAGCAAGAACGCAAACAGTGTAAGCTTGACAACCTGCTTTAGCACTCCTCCCCTGCAGCCCCAGGAGGAATTCTAGCTTGTGCCATCCTAGCAATGCGGGTACATATCAGGAGCTCTGAATAATCCAGCAGCATATGTGAATTGACTAGAGTGGTTTATTGTCAGGGAAGTTGTTTGGTAATTCCCAATGTTTTCTAGTGAATGTAACAGCTGAGGACAACTGCTATTTACAGAGGAAAGTAATGACAGTGTATACCTTACCCATCTCTACTACTGTACCTCTCTTAAGCAGCCAGCCAGGCTGCAGCCACACTACTATTCTACACAGCAGCATTTGCTCCTTCCTTTCTGTGGTTTATACCCCACAACAGCCATGATCCTTTCATTCTGTATGGACTTTTTTAACCATGAATCTAAAAGTACTTTGCAAAGCATGGCCAGCATCAGCAAGAGACTGGCACTACCTCAGTTCAGGTGCCCCACTGGTGCGTGAGAAGGGGAAAAGCAGAGCCTCAAAATTTAGCATTAATTAAGATCAGGATAGAGTAACAAGATCCCCCATATTCCCACACCCATTCAAATGGAACAAGGCACAACCTGGCCTTGTCATCTAAAGACCTACTACTGTTAGATTGTAGCATTTTTGTCTGCAGGCTTTCATCATCAGAAAGTAACCTGGTAATCATCAGGGGGATGCAGACTTTCACACTTAGGTTTCTCAACCTCTCCCACAGAAGAACAGGCACTCACCTCTGCTAAGATAATATTTTTTCCACTTGGAAGGGAATGAAGTTCCACATTTGGAGAGCCTGTATCATACACACAGGAGCGCTGAAAAAATACAAATATATCCAAGTTTATATTGTAAGGAATGTTACTTTCTTTCCACAATGCAAATTATGTTACTATTTATGGTGCATGTTACTTTACATGCCATTATTATGTTCTATAAAGTCCAGTTATAACATACAGAGGAAGGAGGTCGCTTCTTCCCTGGTAGCGTAACATCCAGTGTTGGCTGCTTGTATCTGGCGTAGTGGAATTTGGCAGGAAAGGAGGAGCTGAAGACCAGACCAGATCCCAGCATAATGTCTTGGGTGCCCTCATAAGAGCCTTGCACTTTAAAGGAGAATTCTTTCTCTAAGGAAGAGACACAAAAGCAGACACAGAATAGTTTTGTCATCAAAATTGGAAACAAAGGTTCTTACAGAGTCTATCACTATGCTGTTCTCAGGTTTTGCATTTGTTGGGGGTTTTTTCATTCTTGCATTAAGCCAATTGGCTTCATAATATTAGTGCATCATGATTTAAAAATAGCTGATGGAGAAATAACCTCACTTGATAAAGATTTCTTCTCCTTCTTCTTCTCAACCACCTGGACTTCCAAGCAGCAGATTTTGCGAGACTGTAAGAGACACGAACAATTAAATACCTCATGGCAGGGAATTCTCCAGTCTGAGATCCTGTTTCCTACTCTAAGGAATCTATCATCTCCTACTGATGATGACACGAATGCTATACAGGCAGTGCACTTTGTCCTGAGGAAAACGTTTTCTCTCAACCACGACCTCAATTTCAAATGCTGGCTGGAACAGGAGGAGTCTCTGAGAAACTGGATGCAGCCAGGGCAAGGCTGGGAGTGCAGCGTGGATAAACAGGGCTTGCAGAAAGGGCAGGATAAGGGCAAAGTGAAAAACAGCACTCTCAGGATCCTGACAGAGATGCAGAGGACTGATTTAAATAAAAATAATGAGGAAGCAAAGCTAATAAATGAGCAAAGGGCATGGTCAGAAAGTCCCTGTGTAAAAAGCGCAGTTGTGAATGCAGGAAATGACGTGTGCCTGGGACGGGAGAAACCCCATCACTTTGGCAATGTGGGAACTCGGGAGGACTGATGTCCAAGAGTTCACTGCTGCACCAATGTCTCGGACCTAAACCACTTCCATGTGTTGCCTTTGCAACACCAGAGGGATGCTAGCACGGGGGATCTCGCCGCTGTTCCAGCTGCAGCCTCTCCACAGGTGCCATCCACGAAGATATGTCATGAGGCAGATGATGAAGTGGGATATCACAGTGTTTCATTGCTGGCTTTGCTTAGTCAAAGGGTATGTTGGCCTGATGACTGTGAGTCAAGTTAAACAAGTGTGGCAACAGGACAGGAAAGATGACAAAACATAACACTCACCACTAGTACTCCATTAGTAATGATGGTTTCAGGAGGGCCTGAACTAGGAAACAGAAAGAAAAATACATTTTTAATAACTCAGTATAATTACAGTATAATTAATGAGCCACACCCTTCTCCTGATTTTCCTCTTGCTTATTTTTAGCTATGTATTGGATTTGAAAGAAAAGTCCCAGGAGGCTCGCGGTACAAGTTTCCTCGGTCTACTCTGTCAAGGCATAATTGTCATCCTACCGGCTCGTCCAGTCCTGGAGCTCAGCAGAAAAAAAAAAAAAAGGTACTGCAGGGCCAAACTGTGTAGTGATTTTATGCTGAGCCCCAAGCTGAGGCTGCGGATGGTTTAATGGAATCCAGTTTTTTACAAATTGCAGTTTGTCGAAGCATGGGACAGAAAGGGCTCTAGATCAGAAATCCAGTGCGTTATTTCACATTTTACTTTAAAGGGAGGCGAACTCCCCTGCTGATCTCAAAGATAAACAGGTAACAAAACAGCAGTCCCAGTATTCTGGCCTTATATAGTATTCATTACACTAGGCAAAGAAAAGGTTTTAGGGTGTTCTCCCTGTCCGCCTGAAGTTCATGGGAGGTCATCCTGGCATGCACCAATTCGTCACGGCTCATAGCACAGATTCCTCGGGAAACCGTGTTCATCATCAGCATCATCAAGGAATGATGTAGTCTGGACAATTAGACTAGATTATTTCATGCCTCTGAATTGCTGTTTCTTTTTGCTGCAGATTATGTTGCATTTCATGTTTACTCACATATTATCCAATGCAAATCCCACCTCTAGCTCCTCTTGTCTCTGGAAAATAAAGAAAGGAAAATGGTTTTGGCACTAGTCTATTGGCAGTTCTCATAATGCAAGTTCTCACTCTCACAATACAGATACGCATGCACTATTTGTGACTCGCAGAACATTTAAAATAGAGGCACCCACCACCTCACATCTGTGCATCTTGAGCCTCAAGATTCTTTATTGATAGGAAGTTCCTGGGTGGTTGTGATAGCAGTGTTTACCAAAGAAAGTAGTTGGCTTGCCTGCTTCTGCTGGGACACAAGGGACAGACCCAGGTGGAGATGCTGTCTCATACCGAGTCTGTCAGCAAAGAGAAAGAGGATATGCTGAGGGGAGCAGCCAAAGCCTTCTGGTGTAAGGAGGGGAAATGGTGACACGCAAAGCAGCTGTGGAAAAGGACAACCACTTTGTTCGGCAATGTGTTCAGGGCGTTGGGGCAGAAGTGAAGCTGACATTAAGGCCTGCTCTGTGGGGTGGTGGAGAAGAGTATAATCCCTAGGAGGAAGAAAGCACAGGAGAAAGGAAAACAAAGATGGGGACAGAGGGGATGATGAACAGAGGAGTGAGATCATGCTGTAGGTTACTTAGTTGCTCAAATTACCTGTTACATTAAAGACACCAAAAAGTTATTAATATAGGACAAAAAAAATTATGAAGGCCTGAAGAGTATGAGCTCTGACTACTGTAGCTCTGCAAACACAGTAATGAAAGGCTTGGATGTGGCACCTGTAACCACCCAGACAGTAATGAGCTGGGTTACAACTAGCTGAATGTTTCTATTTTACCAAGGGCTAGTGGAAGTCCACACACTGCTCCTCTGGTATTTTGCAGAGAAAGAAAGGGTCAAATGAGGCATTTAAAGATAATGAACTGCAGACTGGAGTTTGGCTGTGTGTAGGTAAGGTAATCAATCAACTGAATGGTGCATGACAGATGCACAAGAGACTGGGAGGGAACTGGAAAAGGAGAGAGACAGACAGAACGTACCAGGAGGTGGGATGTGCGACTTCCAGAGCCTCCCTGGACATTCAAAACAGGAATATTTATTGTTGTCAAGCTGAGTGGCATGACTTAGACACCTTATTTAAACACCCATGCCACAGTCCATAATCAGCAACTAGTCTGGTTTGGCACTTGGTTCTGATCACAGAGTTATTACTTCCTAATTACTAGGTTAAGTAACTAGTTATGACAAAAAGCATAAGGTACTGGCGTGGACACACTCCTCAATCCTTGATGGGGGCAGGCTCAGCAAAGTGACAATTCTGCAAAGACACCTGAAGTTTGTGAGCCTTTGTGGCCAACACCAAACCTTTCAGTGTGCCTATAGATCCAGGTGTGAAGAGGCTTTCCCACATCAGAGTGAAAAACAACTCCCTTTTATGTGGCTGGGCAGTCCATACGCAAGAAGGTAAAAAAGAAAGATTTTGCAAATAACATTTTAGACAGAAAAGCAGACAAACACATTCTTGCCAACCTATTCCATTTCTTATTTCAGACCTTACCTGTGAATTGCACTTGAAGTGCATGAAGACTTGCTCTCCCAGGGAAAGTTTGGCTATATCAAAGTACACTGTGAAGAGGTGGTCATCTTGAGTAACTACGTCCTTATCATAGAGCGCCAGCTCCAGCACATTCTGGGAAGGGAAGGGCAGGACTTTAGAAATGTGTCAGGTTTCATTCAAAGCCGGAGATCCTGGGGACACCTGTTTTCGTCAGCTGTTGTGAGGAGTGGGAGGAGGTAAAGAAAAAGAGCAGGAAGGGGAGGAGGTGGAGGGGAAATCAACTCCATGTAGGCATCTGCCTATGAGGAGGAATGAGAGGAAATCACAGACATCTCAAAGGTCATATTCTACCCGTGGCTGAGAGAGATACTTGTCTTTCATGGCATGAAAAACCATCATAAGGATATACGTTATTCTCACATCTTTCTGCATCTTTCGTTGCCTCTTGAAAAAATTACTTATGTCCCTTTTGCAAAAGGATAAAACCTGGCAGTTGCTCCCTAGGTCATGGATAACAGGGAAGTCCCAGCTCAGTACCTTGACCTGACTCTGGATCCTGAAGTAGAAGGTTTCGTTCCAGACTGGATCTTTGCAGTTTTTGATGGTTTTAGTCTGAAATTTGTCTGTTGAAGCAGTTGGCAGCCACAGGCTCACGTAGCAATCAGTCTGGCTTACTGTATGTTAAAAACCACAAACATTTAAAAAGAGGATTCACTCTAGAAGAATGAATTGAACAACATGAAGCTTTGCTTTCAGAGAGACACTATGATACATGATGACATATTTATCCAACATAAACATTACAATTTAGATAATAGGAATGGAGAAAAAAGAAAAGGGACATGAATCTTCTCTGAATAAATGTGATTAGAGATATAATAAATGCAAAACTCTTTTTTAAGGGTTTTTTCCTCCTTCTATGTCATCAAGCATTCAGTGTAGCCCAGGATAAAATAATTTGGGACAACCACAGCACCCTATATCTGCAACGGTTAAGGAAACAAAGTGACAGCTTCTATTTTAGCCAGACAGAACATTAAAAAAAAAGCCCAAAACATAGGAAAAAAATGCTTCATGATTTCTGCATAAGTAAAGCTATAATCTTCTATTATATTTCAGTTGCAGACCATCAGAAGTGAACCTATAAAATGTAACAACCCCTAATGGGGTTCTATCTGTGAAAGCTGGTACACAGGGAATCGGCATATGGTAATTTGGATTACTTAGCCTTGAGAAAGCTTTGTGTACAAGCTAAATTTGAGATAAGGCTACTCCATTTTCAGTATTTGCTCCATTATCCCAACCAGTTTGTGTCCTTTGTTACATAAATATAATCCAGAGGAAAACACAGGAGATCTTTCCACATTTCTTGCTTTCAACAGACTGCAGAGCTTTCCCTGCTCCCTTTGGGGATGCACAGAAATATGTGCAATGAGTACAGCTGCGACCTTAGAGTTACCTGGCACAGAACAGAGCTGATGCAAAGAAGAGCAACACACTATGTTCATTGCTGGAACCAGGATGCCAGTGAGAGGACTTTCTCCGTCCATGGAAGAAATCTAGAAAGCACTTCTTCTTGGAGCAGGACTAGCTACTACCCCATGAAGGTTAAGGTGACTGTATAGAGCACTACAGATACTTACAGACATCTGCCTGGTGGATATTTCTTGCTTTTATGACTCTAACAGTCAGTAAGTAACACAGAGATGATTCTATCTGCAGGGAAAAAAAAAAAACATACAAAAGACAGGAATGAATGCTAAGGGTAGATAGCATATTTAGAAGATAGAAATGATCAAGAGAGAGAAATACCAAAATCAGGAACAACTTAGTTGAATTTCTGTATGCGACTATGAAGTGGCCAATACATTTATTTTCCTACTAACATCTAGATCAAGTACTAGACTGAAAGACCTCTCTACTTCTATAGCATGAGATGTGGATTTGTATTATTACAGATAATTTATTTGCTTTCTAACTAAAATCTAGCTGCACAAAGTGGTAAGATTCAGACTCAGCTTGGGAGAAGATTTACTTGTTAAATTTCCAAGGTAGAAAATGAAAAGCTGCCTTAGGCTTTTTGCAAGTGATAAAATTATCACCGTGGGAATCACCTCCCATCCAGTCATTACACGTGTTCAGTCTCCTGGGCTATGGGATATGATTTTCTCATATTCCTGCTCTTTTAAACGTACAGTACTCCACAGAGTTAAATGCTCAGCTCTGATCCCCATGCTGCTTTTAATGCCAGAGGAAGAGACCGCTGCTTTGCACTTCCACCATGCTACTCACTATGCATGTGTTTTTCATTTACAGGGACATAACTGCCCCTCTTGAGCTGAGCTCACCTCTGACTTTTTCTTATGACAAGTTTTTCTCTAGTTTTGAACCACGTAAATTCTTTGTGTCTGCAGTTTCCTTGCACTGTTTTGTGTAAGAAGTGCAAACACAGTGTTTTACACCTGATAAGAAACTCTTGGTTTTCCCTTTGGCTTCCCTCTTTCTATTAGCCCATGTCTCCAACATTAAGGCCTCGTGCTTGACTTCTTAGCCTCTCATATTGCCGTTCTGGTCTCATGTTGGAGCCCAAACATGAGTCCATATCCCTTCTCCTTTTACGATAAAATAAACAAATAAATACCATTAATTTCCATTTCCACCTAACCTTTTATTTCTACAGTAATGGAAAGGGGGGGAAAGACGCAATATGCTGGAATATAAATCAGCAGGAAAATTCTTCTCCAAAAGTTCTAAAATACAAAAGGCATTTAGCGCAAGTACATGGCCACAGACAGGTAGTGACACCACCTGCTCAGTCCACCTATACTGCAAAATGACTATAAAAAGACCATTGCCTGTCCTGAAGTGGCATTAGCATGACACTGACCTCATTAGTCCCACTGAGAAGGATGTGTGACACAGGTACTGAGGGAAAGGCAAGCAGGACTTTTGCTCTAGTTGGCCTGTCTGAGCAAAGCAATTTGCTATGTACTGTGTTAATAATGTGCTGTGCTTATCGTCCATAATAAGTGAAGTGCATCAGTATCCATAGGCTCGATGGAACATATGTCCATGTGATGTCTCTCATAATGTTTAACCTGAGTGTATTAATGCATGCAGCTGGGGCTAATGAATATATGTTGTTGAGATTGGGGGCAGTTAGAAAGTAAGCTAATAAAGAAACAGGTAACCACAGCACCCCATCCTAGGAAAAGGCACCAACAACATTTGTGTTGTTCAGCTGCATAGCAGGCGACTGGGTGTGCAAATCAAAGATGTCAAACCACTGCTAAGAGTCCAAAGAGTAGCTGTGGATAAGACCATCAAAGGCACTTGTATTTGTGTCTAAAACCTAACTCCTAAGGCACAGAAATGAGGCAGGTATAGCTGGAAAGTGTTCAGTAATTACAGAGCCAGTAACTGGTGCTGCCAGTGGCTGGCTTTGGAAAAGGCACTTTCCTGGAAGAGCTCAACTCAGTTTCAGGGATCAGGTCCCCTGGAGCCACCTTTGTGGCTTCTGGTGATCCCAAAGTGCCAGGGAGGGAGTGCAGATTGAACAAAGTACTCAGGCATGTGGATGTGCCCTGTCATAACCAGGGAACCTTGGCTTAGACATCACAGAGGTATAAATAACAAATGGCCAAAATCCCTCTGGCGGTGTGAGTTTTGCCTAAAAAATTTGAGAGGTTTGGCTTGTTCTTCTGAACCTGCCGTGATCTCTGCAGTGCAGAGAGTTGCTTTTTCGAGTGTATTTTCTCATCTTTGGGTTGTCCATTCAACTAATCAACAGAAAGGGTTGGCTATTCCCTAAACTGTAAGCACAACGTTTGTTGCTCAGCAACTTAACTCAGCTCGAAACAGAACAAGGGAGAGTTCCTAATTATTACTAAATGGCCTCAAACTAGAGAGAACAAGGGCAAAAAATCTTTTCCAGCACATCTGTTCCTCTTATTTCCTAGAGGAAAGATTTCATGTAACGTGTCTGAAGTCTCCTGGAAAACTATTAGGTTTTTGTGGAGGCCAGAAGAAGGAATAATCCAGGAAACCAGGTGTTGAAAATCCACTTCAAGATTGTGCCATACTCTTTGTGGGAGTAAGTGGCACGATTTCACAGCTGTTACTACTTACACTGGCAGTAAATTTGCCCTTGTGCTTTAGCCAGACATACGTAGCAGAAAGCCTATTCAAACCCATCCTTTTAGAGATATTAGTCTTATTAAAACGGGGTTCATTTCCCATGTGCCAAGGATAGAAAACAGCACTAGGACTTTAACATGAAGCAAGACTGCGTAAGTGAAGTGATCAAAATGATAAGCGGGACAGTATTTCACGGAGGGAGCTGGAAGGGTTATGGTAGCTAATTAGACTGTTTGGCAGGTGCTGAACCCTGTCTGTTCTCACCCAGGCTCCACCCAGCAGGAAAGTCTCTTTTACAGTTTTCTTTTGAAATTCTCCTTTGCGGTACCTTTGTAACAGGAGTCCACTCTTCCCCATCAGGATTCAGCTGCATAATTCCTTCTAGCCGAGCAGTTTGAGTGATCAGCTCCTGCAACAAGAATGGCCAATGTTACCCCTGGAAAAACCATCCTGCCTCCTAAAAGCAATCCTCATCGGGAATTGAGAACTGCAGAACAGCAGTGAAGGGAACCCGTGGTCAGTGCTGGCCGTAGAGCCTCAGCAGATACAGGTGCTTCCTGCTGTGCCTGGCGCCACTGCCTGTGCCGTGCTTGCCCCAGTGAGCCCGAGCAGAGGCGTAGCAGCCAGGTAAGGGCTCACCCTTTGCATGACACACGGGGAGGGAAGGCAGCTCCTGGCCCTGGCTGTTAAAGGAACAGCAAGCCGGTCTCCCATAAACACACCCTGTCATTAATCTTTCACCTTGAAGCACATCTCCATGCTATTTAATACTTATTCTAAGGTTGCATATATCACGTCTCTAAAATGAAGAAACCCCCTAAATATACAGAATGCTTCCTTTGTAAATTAACTCTTACTCCCCAAGTAGTTTTCACTTCCTTCCTATGGCTTGCTATCATTTTTTAAATTTCGATAATGAGTTCTTGAAGTACTGACTTTCTTCATCCTGCGCAGAGTCATTTATAGTCAATGGTAGGTCAAGAAAGTAGTACCATCTTTGCACTATGTGCAGCATAACCAGCTGAGATCCCAGATGCCTTGGTTTGCTCTGCACCCTTCTTACCTGAGACAAAATGCCATCTTGCTCCATTGTGGTCGCTGTCACATAGACATCCAGTCTTATCTGTGGCAATGCAATTTCACATCTCCCAGCTTCCACAGACACCAATAGTTTAAATGTCTCATATGCAGGTGAGCAACTATTTTATAAACTGACTCAGAGCCCCACCTCTGCCTGATTTCCTAAACCCAGTTATTCCCCTCCCATTTTCTTATGCTTGGAAGCTGAATCCTGTGGTCAAATAAATAGGAAAAAAATACCTCTGCCTGTACAGTAGGTCGAAGTATGCTCTTTGAGTCACTTTGCCC
This sequence comes from Fregata magnificens, assembly GCA_013389945.1. Classification (NCBI taxonomy): domain Eukaryota; kingdom Metazoa; phylum Chordata; class Aves; order Suliformes; family Fregatidae; genus Fregata; species Fregata magnificens. Next base: position 265,121 of record WAAD01034495.1, on the reverse strand, counting down.
AACACTGGCCAATGGCAGGTTTATAACTAATGGTAAGAGAAGGATGCCTTTTTATCTAAGCACTGAACTTTCCACTTAGCAAGACCTCAAAGCCTACAGAAATACATTGCAATAAGATGCAGCAACAGTAGATTAATTGGATTTAGGTTATCTGTGACAGTAAGCAGGTAGGATGAAACAGCTAATAAAAAAAAAAAAGAAGGACAACACTATTGATCTCAGACTAAACTGGTTCTTGCAAAAGCCAGCTTAAGGCTTTCTGTATGACATCTCCCTTCAATCCCAGGTCTAGGTGTGCAGAACAGACACACTGATATGGTGGTTTATATCTACTCAGCCTTGGTCCAGCAGGGCTGGGTCTCTCCTCAAGTCGTTGTATTCTTCCCCTCTTCTTTCCTATGGCTTGTTATTATTATTTTTGTTTAGCCAAAGAGTCCTGAAGCAATGACTTTCCTTAGCTTAGCTCCACCCCCCCGTGAATTATTCTGCACCACTTTCCAGCTCAGACTGACTCTGGCTGTAATCTAGCTGCATGTAAGCGCCCGTGTCTGACTCAATGAGCCCTGCCAGCCAGAGGCAAAACACAGCACCAACTGCACATCACCCTCTGCACAGTCCTTGGCACACTTGCGAAGCCACCGCCACAGCAGGACACCTGCACCTGCCCCTGTGAGCATCCATCTGACCCTTACGCCATCAAAACCGGCACGGCTCCCAGCTCACTGAGACAGGATTAAAAAGGGCAGCCAAAGACTGTTGTGTCTTCAGCAGGTCATAACAGATGGAAATCTCTGGGGGAAAGGAATCCTTGGCTTCCCTGCTCTCCCAGTACATTGTCTATGAGCAAAAAGTTACCCATTCCCTGACCATTCTTGAGCTTACTGGTTAAATGTTGCTACCAGCCAGCACAGTTCCCCTTTGCACATTCCCACGGAAAATAATATCAACAGTCATCACGGTCAACTTGGTAGAATAAATTTTTGCCATAGGCTATGTTCTTTCACAACACCGTGAAGGGTTGTGTCTATGTACACGGCATGTTGCCTCCATGTGCCAGCTGCAATGATGCAGCTTGATGAAATACATTTTTCATTAGGTCACAGAAAACCTTTGGCAGCATCGGCATCTTTCAATCATAGTTAAAGGCAGTGCTTTATTACAACATCTCCTTGGAGGGCTAAGCTATAAAGCAGACTGTCCACCAGCACTGGGGCTCTGAGACTGTTGCTCCCACAGTGCCAGTGGCCAAAAAGCTCTCGTTTTCGTGAATACCATTTGCAATCCACATCAGAAACAGCCCTTGCAGGAGGGAGGGACCGTGGGTCACTTTGTACCCCTGCAATCTGTTTCTGAGACATTCCTTTATCCACAATGCTCATAGTAAATATTTGGTATGCTCTTATGCTCTTTGCAGAGATAATAACAGTTTTGTTGTCCTGGAACAAGGAACACACTGTGAACCTGGAGCATATTACTTAAATGCCTGAATATCTGGAGCAAGGCAGAATTTTCATTTTGCGAACAAGCCTTTATTGTCCGGTATTGTATACATGAAATATTTGCATGTAAATAACATTTCATCAGAGTTGGAGGTGGCATGAGTTTATGGCCAAAACCTGTGTTTATTTTTTCACACCAGGGATTTCAGGTTCAAATGGAGGCAATTCCCAGGGTTATATGCAGAGCACATAGCACCATATTTCTGATTAAGACTAGTGAAACTACCACAGAACAAAAAAACCCAGCAGAAGTGCGTATTTGTTCAAAACCTAAAGAGTTTCAAATGTTAATATTTATGCTCTGGTCTTTAGGCTTGCAACATTAGGCTACAGTTGCACAAAAAAGTAAGGTTTGACATCATAAATGACAAAAGTGTTGGCAAAAGTCACTGTGAACCTATTTGTAAAGATAATTTGTCATTGTTTCTTGCCAAAAAGAAAATCCTCAGAGTATTATTTTGCACCAAGCCAAACATGTTATTTGACTGTAAATGAAACTTGTTATTTACAGGTTGGGTTCCCTGGGCTGACGAGGTAGGCGGTCTGTTAAAAAGAAGCTATGTTTCAAAACAAAGACATTTTGTAAAATATTAACATGAAATGTTTCAACTTACCCAAGCATTTTCCCTGGTTTATTTTAGCCCCAGATTATGACACCTAATTGATAGATTTTTTTCACTGAATAGACTCTTTCTTCAAAATTTTCCCAGTTGTCATTAGGACACAAAACTTATTAATAAAAAAGTGTATTTTCAATTTACCTTGCTCCTGGAATGCAAAGGTTGTTATGGATTTATAAGTTTTACAGCTTACTCTCAGCACTTTCAACAGTTCAGAAAAGACACTTTCCATAAAAGGCAAAATGAAGAAAGTTTAAAAATGCAAGCCCACAACAGATGTTATTGGTGGTTTTGTGCTAGATCCCATGGAGGGTCTGTTCAGGTTGTTTTAAGATGGTATTAGTTGTTGCAGACTGCTAACTCACTCCTGCTTATCTGCACAGTTTGAAGAGGCAGAACTAAACAAACAAACATTTTTGTTGATAAGCATATGTCCTAAACTGTTTAAACAAATTGCATTGAGTAAAACAGCAAAGGTTTCATTGCTAGTGGAACTAAAATATTTTCATTTCAAGCACTCTTTCTTTTTAATTTAAAAAGGAAAGTTTAATATGAGAAGTAACTCCACTGGGAAAAAAAATTCCAGGGTGTTTTATTTTGAAAGCGTCAAAATAAAATGACTTTTTTATATACTGTCTCAACACAAAACAATCAAAGCTGACATAAACTCACAGGAAATTTTGATGTGCCCAAATCACACCTTTTGCTTTAAAAATATTTTTACGTGAAAAATCTTATGCCACTTCCTCTTAAGTTGTTCCTTCCCATCTACGTATGATTCATTCACAGCCCAAGAGAGCCCAGGAGGTGGACGCAATTCGTGGGGCTGGCTGTGTGCACACGCTTGTCCCTCTTACATTTCCGACCTCTGCGGCTGCTCTTCAGGACACTTGCAAAACAGAGTTGACCCAGGGATCCAATGCCAGCTTCCAGTCGTGTCTCAGGTTTTCTTCATTTTCCAGGGATGGATGCACGTTGTGTTCCACGAAGAAGAATTGTGGGGAGTAGAAGTTTATACCCCCTTCTTACGGCCTGTAGGTGTGTTGGCTGGGTTGTATTACTGTAGCACTGTAGCGGTAAAAAATTATTTTCCTATATGTCATAAATTATAATAATTTAGGATTAAAATAACACTATTTTTAAAATCTAACAAGGACTTTAGGTAAAGAGTGTTCTACAGACAACCTTAATTTAGGGAACAAAGCGTATGTAAAAATTTCCCAGGCAATGTCTTTGCCTATAGAGGCCACTTCTTGGGAATGGAAAAAAAACCAATAAACCACTGAGCCACCTGGAGTAGTTTCTTTCTGTAGTGCAGAACGGCCAGTGTTCAAAAAGCTATGTCCCTTCTGTGTCCTAGAGCATGAAAAACTCCTCTGAGAAGATAGGGGCAGTTGGAGGGGTGATTAGCACATGTTTTGCCTTCTCCTTTGCATCGCTATCTGCAAGGCCTGCATAATCATTTGTGAGTTGTTCAGGATGTTGTATTCACTGAGGTTCAGCAGCCGGCAGTAATTCTCATCGGTATACCTGACTGCAAACATGCAGTAAGGGGAAAAGCGACTGGTCAAATCAAGTTGTCCTCCCTCCATCTCTGAGCAACAGCGCTTGACACCTGGAGAGAAAGAGAAGTTGCTGCTGTGGCATGGTGTTTATCTCAGCCAGTGACAAGCTGTCCACAGCAGCCCAAAGAGGGAGACTTTTCTCTGGAAGAAAATTCATAGGGTTTAAATGCATGAATAATGCAGGTCATGTATCCCCACCCCTAGTCAAGAGAACATTGTGTGCCTGAAGTGATGAGGGCAGAAGGGAGAAGTGAGAGACAGCATTGTAATGGTCATCTACAGCTTACGTATAAACATCTGTCTCATTAAAGCCACGGATCAGTCAAGGATATCAGCCTGAAAGGGCACTCCAATAGCCACTGCTTGTGCACTGCAGGTCTTATCCTGAGCAGTTGTGACCTCTGTGAACCCCGGCTGAGGGAGGGGAGTTGCTAATAACAGAAGAGAATTTAAGTGAGAAAGGAGTAATAGAAACATACGGAAACTTAAAGATCCTGCAATCCTGAATGCGGTCTCAGGGGGCCTGCCACCAGGATCCATCTCTGCCTCTCCATTTCTTGTGTCTCCCAAATTCCACAAAAGCAGAATTTTAGACTTTACCTCCCTGCTACCAAGGAGCAAAGCAAATGCATCCTAGTAACTGGCAGTAAAGGAAAGAAATACAAAGCAGATGGTCTGGCAGAAAAAGAATGACAGGCCCCGAGCACAGCACAGTGAGCAAAATGACCCCTGGGCTGATGCTGTACCGAAAGGAGACACACTGATCTTGACATTGCAGGAGTTCATCCTGAAAGCCAAGTTCTTGCTCTCCCACCATTCATACATGACACTATGCCTCCTCAAGTGTAGAATGAAATCCCTGGACAAAAAGCAATATATGCAGGGGGAAACAATCTGTGAGACCTATACTTTTCCCAGGAAAAAAACTTACAATTAGCTAGCAACACTTTTTATGTTACAAATGGGAGAGAGATGAAGGTAAACACCATCCAGAAGACAAGGGCTGTGTCTGTCCTCTTAAGGCCGCAAGGATGACATGAATGAACATAGTAGCTTTGGCAGGGACGGGGAAAACAAGTTTAGTTAGCTAAAGTGCTCCCCCATGAACCCAGCCAGAAAGATAGCCAGCAGCAGAGAAGAAGGCTCTGTCTTGAGTCAGGGAAGCAGGTAGTGGTGTCTTTTGTTTAATGCTTTGCCAGTGCTTGTAACTTACCAGGTGCTTTGTACTCTTGGAAGGTATCATTCACAAGGGGAAGAAAAATCACAATCGGACATCCTGGCACATCTGAATCTTGGAAGACGTAACACTCCTTCAGATTTTTCTTATCTTCATCAGTCAAAGAAATTTTGGGGAATGGAATTTTCTGCTCTGAGTAGTATTTGTACATCTTATCTAGAGACTGGAGTATCACAGAAATGGTCAGCACTGGAATTCAACTTGGTTGTCTTAAAGCCCCCAAATTGTTATCTAGTATTAAGGTTTAGTGACTCAGATCCATAGGTTGAGTTCCTTCTTATCAAAGGTTACTCTACACATAACTACCACCCATAGTAACCAAAATGCTAATCACAAGCTGTAAACACAATTAGTTAGTCAGAGAAGTTAGAGAATTCATCCGGACATTGCTTTTTAAAAAATGGAAGCAATTTGCAGAAGTTTAGGGTAAAGCATGTAGTTTCGGTAAATGAAAGAGCCTGTGATTAATATATTGTATAGAATTAATTAGAAAAGAAAACCGCAGCAAGAAAATGTTTAAGGTATCTTATTACGTGCTTGGAACCCAGGAGATAAGAAAGTTAAGTTTGAATGTGCAATTATGTCTCTGCCTGTGTAGGCATTATGGCACAGTGTTAATTGAGATTGATATTTTACTGAGAAAGTCTGAAGTACTAGGCTATACTGTACCTTTTCCCTGAAATGTTTAATACAATATCATGTCCTATTATGTACTGTGTTATTTACTCTGCACCATCTAATAGTGGACGCTATCAAATAGGAAAGAGTTTCTACTGAAGTGCTTAAAATTGCAGTAGCCTTTCTTCATAAAATTAATCTAGACAATGTATGAGGCTGAAATGAAACTTCATTACATGTATGTCTCATGCATCATATGGCTTATTAACAGTAGCACAGCTGTTCTCCTTCACAAAAAATAATGCCACTTAAGTGGGCCAAGATGCTTAATAGCGAGTTTCTAACCAACCCCAGTTTCTGAGATATAAAGACCCAAACTTCTTTTCTGCAAGGCCTTAAAGACAGCTAATTAACTTTATTTCCATGAAACTGGAGTTTCTGCAGGAAGATGCTTGTCATTGCATTTTCCTAGTAGCACCTTATTTGTCAGCCCAGAAATGATCTGCCTCTGACTATCCACTTAACCCCTTTTATATTCTGACTTAAGTCACGAGAAATTGCTTCCTCATCTTTATGCATATTCCCGTGCAGGGTCTGGAAACCTGCTTAATTCAGCATAAAGCAGAAGAGGCTCTTCCCATCATTCTGGAATAGACCGTGCTGAAGTCCTCCTGAATAATTCAACATGTTCATAAACCAGTAAGAGAGATTCCAGGAGTGGCAGGAAGAAATAGGAACAATATTAATCATAGAATCATAGAATCATTTAGGTCGGAAAAGACCTTTAAGAACATCAAGTTCAACCGTTAACCTAGCACTGCCAAGTCCACCACTAAACCATGTCTCTAAGCACCGCATCTACACCTCTTTTAAATACCTCCAGGGACGGTGACTCAACCACTTCCCTGGGCAGCCTACTCCAATGCTTGATAATCCTTGCAGTGGAGAAATTTTTCTTAATATCCAATCTAAACCTCCTCTGGCGCAACTTGAGGCTGTTTCCTCTTGTCCTATCACTTGTAACTTGGAAGAAGAGACTGAGACCCACCTCGCTACAGCCTCCTTTCAGGTAGTTGTAGAGAACGATAAGATCTCCCCTGAGCCTCCTTTTCTCCAGACTAAACAATCCCAGTTCCCTCAGCCGCTCCTCATAAGACTTGTGCTCTAGACCCTTGATCAGCTTCCTTGCCCTTTGGACACGCTCCAGCACCTCAACGTCTTTCTTCTAGTGAGGGGCCCAAAACCGAACACAGTATTCGAGGTGCGGCCTCACCAGTGCCGAGTACAGGGGCACGATCACTTCCCTACTCCTGCTGGTCACACTATTCCTGATACAAGCCAGGATGCTGTTGGCCTTCTTGGCCACCTGGGCACACTGCTGGTTCATATTCAGCCAGCTATTGACCAACACCCCCAGGTCCTTTTCTGCCAGGCAGCTCTCCAGCCACTCTTCCCCAAGCCTGCACCGTTGCATGGGGTTGTTGTGACCCAAGTGCAGGACCCGACACTTAGCCTTGTTGAACCTCATACAGTTGGCCTTGGCCCATAGATCCAGCCTGCCTAAATCCCTCTGTAGAGCCTTCCTACCCTCAAGCAGATCAACACTCCCACCCAACTTGGTGTCATCTGCAAACTTACTGAGGGTGCACTCAATCCCCTCATCCAGATCATTGATGAAGATATTAAACAGAACTGGCCCCAATACTGAGCCCCGGGGAACACCACTTGTGATCACTACAGGGGAAAATGTAGGGGAATGCAGTAGTTAAAAACTGAACAGCTGAAATAACTAGCAGTTCTAGGCGCCACAGGTTAGACGTTTACAAGCAAAAGGAGAGACAAAGCATGGTAACAAGATCCTCCTCACCGACGTATGTGATCCAGTAGTATAACTTAAATATATGATGACATCCACTTCCCTCTGTGGCCTTAAAAGTGGTGGACTGCTGGTATTGATGAAAAATCCAGCATCTATCATGCCCAGGTGATCGGGATTTTGCATCAGCTGATTGGGACGTGAGTCTAACACAGTGTCTAAAAGGAAAATATTTCTTGGAATAAGAAACGATCTGTAGGTATTTTGGCTGGAAGAAGAAATGCAAGGTGGAAATGACCGTCCCAGATGCCTGGTTTAATTTAGTTGCCACACTACTGGATTGTCAGATAGGTGTGGGACGGACTGCAAAATGCCATCTAAGTTCCTGTTCTGAAAAATCTTCTATGTTGAGATTCCAGGCAGTATATTTCCGTACCTTGTCACACTCATTAGTGCCAGTAAGCTACTTCTAATACTTAACCTAAACCTGCCTTGCTTCATTTCAATCATTGTTTCATCTTTTATACATCATTGACTCAGAGAACAAAATATTCCTATCCCTTTTTACATTGGGATTTATGTCTCCCCCTCGCTCCCCTCTTCTTTGGACTACAAACCCCCATTCCTTTCCAGCTTTCTCTCGTAGGTCATATTTTCTGGGATATTCCAGTTGCATCTGATGTTAGAGGCACACTCTTGCCAAATTAAGCTTTCTCCCATGTTCACTCTGCTCTTTGCTCCTTTAAATTTGGTTCTGTTAGCTTCAAGCCTACCCTCTCAGTCTGGACCACAGAGATCTCAGCTAAAGCATGTAAACACATGCTTATATTCAAAAACAGTCTTAGGTACCTGGCAACACTGAAGTTTTAGTCTATTCACTCCATTCAGAAAAGAAATGTTCTTTCAGGCAATTTTTTTCCCCCTGCCAAGCCTGACAGGGTTCTTTCCTAAATTCCCCACCTCAAAACCACCTGAAAATGATGCTTGTTAAATACTAGTCCCCATTACCTTTCCATCGACAGAAGTGCTCGTTCTCCAGGTAGTTGTTATGCAGCTGGTAGCCCTTCAGGAAATTGTGGTGCTGGGCAACGGAGAAACGGTCAGTCAATGCTCCCCGAAGGGCGCTGGACAGGGGGCCAGGAGGAGTGTACATGCGAGTCCTCAGCTCGTGGGGTCTTGTAGGCAACGCTGGATCTTCATCTAGATGAGGGGAGAAAAATTGGTAAACTGTTTGTTAAATGATGTTCATTTCTGGTTGTCCTGGTGTGTAGGAGATCTCACTCCTGGGAGGATTCACTAAACACACAAAAACTATTCTGAAGGAAAGGAGTGGTTGCTGGACAAAGCTCTGCTGATGGTCTTAAGCTTTGGCCTGAAGACAGTTCAACAGAAGCAGTCTTTAGTCCTGGAAAAGGGACACCTTAAGGGAACCAAGCAATTCAGAGAACGTCCTGTCAGAAAGAAAGTTATAAATCCTCACAGGAAGATATCATGAAACAGAGGCAAGCATGGAGAAAATGGGGCTGAAGCCTATGCTCCCACTCAGTCAGATGGGCAACAACAGGGCACCACGGGGTCTATTGCAACAGTGACAGCTTCTACCTGATAATGACCCATGGCTATGCCAGCATATACTTAATTAGTAGAATGAGAGGACCCCAGGAAAACCTAGGGCATACATTCATATCTAGAAACTACAGGTAGTTTTCAGGGTGACTACATGGCAACATAAGTGGGTGAAAAGTAGAAGCAGCACAAGGTGTGGTTTCTTGAAATCACAACCTGCTTTGCCAGACCGAGTGGCTTATGATGCAGCAGGAGAGACTTGGTGGTTTCCGTGATTGCACAGATGTATTTCTTTATTTTCAGGATGTCTGTAATTATAGTTACTATCATACTAAATGATTTAGCAATAAAACCATGGTTTCTGTATTGCTTCAGAAAATACCCTCTGGGCCTCATTTATCTTTGTGCCAGGATGAATCCAATGCAGTAATTACCGTACTGAGTAATAAAATAAAAACCCAGGAAATATTGATTAACCAATTGATATTCAGGTTTATTCTCTGCACAGGCAGCCAGAATAACTTTCTTCTCTGCCACTGGTTCTTGGTTCTGTATGGCTAAGTGAGAATGGGCAATGCCAAAACACTTCCTGAGAAATCTGTGACCCCTCTAAAACTCCCTGTTAAGGACAGAGCCTTTTAATCAGTAGGGTTTTAGTAAGTCTAGTAATTACAACAGCATTTCCCTGATAACCCTCTTCCTCTTAGTCTTTATGGTGGGAGGGGAAGTTGCTATCTCTTGGGCAGATCCTATGATGCTGGCTTCAATGTAGTTGACAGGATGATGGCAAAAGGCATCCAGAAGACTAAGTGACCGTAAATGAAAGGCTTAATAATTTCTCACCAACTTCTTCTATTCTGTCTTGTGTCCATCTCTTCCAGAAGTCCTCTGAACTGTGGGACAGTCCCCATATTTGTAAAAGGTTCACAGAAAATATACTGCTCCACATACCTGTAACAGGAATTAGTGAACACGAGGACACATTTTAACAAGAAACTACATTTTTCCTTCTGTTTTGACCTCCTGGATTAGTTTTTGAATGGGCTTAATTCAAATATTTCTAAACTTTTGGGCTGTTAAATTCCTCTTAACTTTCTATGGCATAGGTTCAGGTCATGCTGCCGTCAGTTCTGTGCCTAACATACCGCATGGCTCTGCCACATGGTAAAGACAGAGAAGAATGGGAGAGAAGTAAAGGAGAAAAAACCACTCACTCGAGAAGTGAAATAAGAGCTCAGATAACGCAGACATCACAAAAACATCCTTTCCATCCCTGCCTTCCTTACTCCAGTGTCTCTTTTTCTGCACATGCTCTGGTCAGCTTTCATGCACCCTGAATTGTTTCACAGTGGGGTGAACTGGCTCTTTAGCCATTTAGTTGGTAAGAGACACCACAGCATGTAAAGGCTCACAGATGCAGTGGGCTCCTGCTCCACTGGGCACTCTTCCCTCCATCCAGGATTGCCCCTCTCTGCCTCCCCACAGGGACACTGGTGGCTTTGTTGACAAAATACAATGCCACCATTTCATCTGCTGTTGTAAATTTAAATATGTGTTCTAATTTGTCTACCACAACTGGACTTCTTAATTTTCAGTGGGGCACAGAAACCAGTACAGCATACACAGTATGTAGAAAATGAAATTCACAGCCCAAGAGGTAGTATTTTAAAGATACTCCTTGGGATTACAGACTATTTCATATCGCAGCATGTTTACTGAAACCAAGGGGTTTCTAAGCAGCACAAGTGTAAGAAGAGATGACTGAAACCGAACTCGCATTGCTCTGTCTTCACCTGCCTGTGATTCTGACTCCTTGGTAAAGCGATATTATTACTTTTACACACAACACACCAGTACAAGTCAGGGACTGACAGAGACATTCAGAGACCCTTTGCTTCTGGTCTCATTTTTTGTCCTGGGCAGCCTGCATCTTTAGTAGATGGAATTCTCTACATGGGGTTGGAGTAAAACCTCGCAGTGGAAGCACAGCTGCAGGTTTTCTACTCTCTCAAAATTTTTGTAAGTTGAAGTGCATTCAGAGAGGAAGTGGAAGAATAACCAAAGAAGTGGGTACCATTCCTTACAATGAAAGAAATAAGGAGCTTTATCTATTCCATCTATAAGACACAATGTTAAAAAGTTTGTGCCTACCAAGCCAGTGACAAGAAACCAAAAAAAGATGTGGGATTTTTTACTGTATTCTTTTGAACAAACTACCAGACACCCCCATTTCCCGGCAGGCGATATCATGGCAGCATTCAGTATGTTAGACCAGAAATATCCACCCTCTGGTTAACAGCGTTGCACCCCTCCAAAGTGCCTCCGTGCCAGGACAACGCAATACATCACCTTGAAGGTAGCAGATCCGGGATTCGGGGAGCTTTTTTAACAAGCGTCCCATGAAGAACTCGCTTCCGAAATGCTCTGTGCGAACAAACACGCCGTACTTCAGAAGTCCCACCTCGTAGGGGGTGAACTCCACCCACTCTGCAATACAGCCACAACGGGACACTTAGAGGGCTCTCAGCCAGGTGTGGAGAGAGGGGTGGCTAGGGCATACATTGGTCTGACTTCTGTTTGCTACACTGCCTTTGCAAAGCCTTGCTTATAAATGATTGCCTGCAGGGCCAGGCAGCTGAGCGCAGACACTGTGACAATGGGGAGGCAGGACCAGTTACGCTGCTCGTGGTGGTGCTGCCGGTGGCACAAGGCAAGGCTCCAGCTCCTACACACCCCATGTGCACGCACCGATCCAGGGTTCTCCAGCATGCACGAGGTTTTGCTCTGCCCTTGCATACACCACATACAGGTGAAAGTACTTCCACTGTTATCAATACAGCTAATTTAACTTCCCTTGAATAATTTGGTTATGTACAAAGAAAGGTACTCAGCTCTTCAGAAATGGGTTTTTTGTAAGAGGCCAATTATACTCTTTATGTGTGGTACTAAGGAAGACAGAACTAGAGCTTGACTTTCTTGGAGATCCTCTCCAAGTGAAGTGCAGTTGTCTGATATAATTGCAGTGTGAGCAAAGACTGGGACAGAAAGGTCATGGACCATAATTTCCTTTTTGTTCAGAAGTGGTTCATTTTTTCACCTCAACCACAAAGAATTTGATCTGAATTTCTTCTCCGCCTCTTCTCCTCCTCCAGCTACTTCTCCTCGTGGAAAAAAATAACCAAAACAATGAGCAAAGCAAAAGATTCAATTGGGAGTAGGTTGGATGCTTTCCCAAACTTTATCATAACTATGTGGTCTTTCTTCATATTGAAACTATAACTGGGCATTGACAAAAAGCAGTATTTAATTCTCGGACAATCCCAGTACTTCTTATTCTAGGTGGATCAGATAATATTTCAAAAATGGCCTTTCTGGTAAGATTTCCACTGTGTATGTCTAGACAGTGAAATGCTGATCTCAGAAAGCTCTTGCATTAAAATTGTAAGGCATGGAGGTGATGGTTATTTCTCCAAAAAACCACTAACACACCATGACTGTTTTCTCCAAGTGCTACTAAACAGAGAAGAGTGAATCACAGGAATTCAGTTGCCAGTTTTAGCTCCACAGGATCCGAAACATTGTCCTTACCTTTGAAATCATTGGTGCTGTAGTTGTCCCGGACGCTGACTGACACATAGATGGGCAGTGGGTTCTGGCCGTCACACAGTGCTTCTTGCTGCTCTGAAAGTTTGTGGGGGTCTTTCTGGTTTTGAAGAAAAACAGTTACGTGAGAAGAGAAGGAAACGACGCATGGTGAATTTGATGGCCCCAGCACTGGACGAGCCAAGCAGCTCTGCCCCCAGCAAGCAGGACGTGCCATGGCAGCTCCATTGCATAGAGCACTGCAGGCACCCACTCGCTGGTGACAGACGAGTCTCCCAGGGTCCAGCCTGACTTTGTGCATGGGTTCACAAAAAGACGAGGAGAGCGAAAACTACTTCTGCATACATGTCTGTACATACTAGAAAGAACTGCCCTGGCAAGTAGGAGAAGGGGCAAGCTGCCCCTTAGGATGAGGAGCATAGTGAGCAGTCCTTCCTCTCCTGGGGCTGAAGGAAGCCCTTGAGCATGTCGGCATTGAGTTTCCTTTCTTAGTACACAACAGCTATCACAGTCCAGCCTTGCAAGGGGACTGGAATTTGGCAGCAAATTATTTGCATCCCACCCAGCTTCTTTTCTGGAAAAGCATATTCTCATTGAAGAGGTTTGTAAAAAACATAAAATCTAAAAACTGCTGATGAATTTAAGAGTAGCTAGTTCTGGCAGCTACTAGTCAGCACTGCTCAAAGGGAAAGATGCTTGGCTAGATTGTGAGGGGGACCTCATCTAGCTGAGATTAAAAGAGAGGCAGCTATTCAGTTTATACATTTGTTTAATATGTAGTATTCCTCTCTGTATGTATTTATTTTCTGTTTACATATATAAAATACTATATACATACTTATATAAAAATAAATAAGTAAAACCAAATGAATGACTGAATGACTGCAGCATTTCTGCCCGCACTGGAGGACACTTCTGTTCAGTCCTCAACCACTCTTCCCTTCCCACTTCCCAAGTGCCAAAGCACACATCCTTGAACTGTGGTCCAGCTGGAGAGAAGAGGGAGTGGACTGCTGTACTGTAGGGGTAGAAACCTCTTCAAATAATAGAAAAGCAAATTTGTTATTGCTTGTAAAAATTAATATCAGTTAAACCAGCTACTGTCTGAGCAGTCCATCTCAGCAAAAGTAAAATATGCACTTGCCTCCAGTGTACCTGCAGATCAAGTTACCTGCCAGTGGATGCAAATCACCAAGCACTCTAGCCATTTCATGCTTGCTTCGGATAGTTTTCACACTGTTGAGATTACTCTGCTTTGCATTTTGAACTCTTTTTGCATGCGTAATCTGCATCTTAGGCAGACTGCCCGAGATTGCCTCCACTTCTATTTAAATACCAGCCAGAGTTCAACTGGCTGCGTCCACAACCTAATTTATTAACATATGGGATGCATTTCTCCCTAGGTGGACTATTAAAGGAAATAAAAAAATCTGAGGGTTTGTTGACATGGAGAACTCTGCTCTGTTTTGAGGTACATTCTCTGAAATGGTGGGCTAGTTTCCTCTCCATTCACTAAGAGAAAAATACATGGTTCACTAAGAAATAGAACATACATCATACCCCATCATTTAGTAAGTACTCAATCATGAGCCCCCAAAGATCGATAAATGATGTCCTGTATCCCTCTTCTTTCCGCTGACAAAGCTGCTTGTTGTAGTACTTCATGCGATCCATAGAGAAACAGCCCATCTTGCATTTGGTTGCTTGTTTCTGGGCTTCACCAATATGCGAGTCTAGGTCCTTCTGCGACCAGTAGGCATCTCTATATAAGTTGGCCATGGTCCTGGAGAAAGATAATACAAAGAGCAAAAGTCAAAAGGAGCAAAAAAAGACATGAAATTTTGTGCCTTTGGGGACAGAGGTTTACTTTTAGGGATTCACTTCTGCTCATACATACTCTGGTTTTGCTGCTCCATCCAGCAGAATACATGCCAGAGTTTCTATGACTGTTTTAAAGATGGCCCTGAAGGACAAGGTATTTTTTTTATGTTCTTGACTTTTTTTTTGAAACAGAACTGGCAGCAGCTTAAGGGATAAGATTGCCAGGAGTGAATATAGGTACATTTCTGAAGCACAAATTAGGCAGAAAATGATAATACATTTTCTTTGCTTGTTTTATAGAACCATAAATCAGTTCACACCAGCTGCTGTCTCTTGGCTTTGTATCACTTAGTGTTAATCTTACGGTATCGCTATGCTTTACTTTAATGCCGCCCTCTATTTTACCAACCTTCCCTACGTGGGACCATCAGATGTTGGGCAGTTGTAGGTCCTGTGAGCAGGGAATAACCCTGCCCAGGGGAACTCGGTCCTTTCCCAAACTGACAGGTTGCAGGCATAAGTGTGCACTGTCCTGCAGTTTTCTCTGCGTGACCAGTTAGAAAGCAGAGCCAGTCTCAGAAGTTACTGGGAACAACAACAACTGGGACACCAGTGGAAAGAGGAAGTGGCATGATGCTATGGGCATCCACAGTTACATCCACAGTAACTACTTACTTAGAAACCATTTTGACAAGTGTAATTGTCATATACATATTTAACTGCTGCAAATGTGGAGTTGAAAAGCACAGTAAATAATTGCTAATAAAAAATCTGTGCATCAGATCAAGCTAATATTTAATGGCCTGTTACTGAGAAACAACTTGTTTCTACAAAGTTTGAAGAAAATCTCCTGATCTTGTCTGCTTTCAGGAGCTCCTTTCTGCAGCAGCGTCACCCTCAAAAGGCCTGATCAAGCCTCCTACATGAGCTGGCTTACCACGTGGTGCCGGACAGCCCGCTGATGTATGTTACACAGTCCAGGAGATTTAATTTCTTGAGTCCCATGAGGCTGCCGTATAGTCCTGTCATTGACTTCAGTCCTCCGCCTGTCGTGATGATAGCCACAACGGGGACCTGTTGGGCAGAGGAGGATGGGACATTCACACCAACAGCGTTCAACACGGCATCCTGGGCTGCAGTGGGGTGTGGCCACCACACCCAGCCCAGGTCCCGACCTCAGAGCCCGGGTCCCTTTTCGGAAGGAAAGGCTCCAAAATCAAGCAATGACTGGTACTGCTGCTTCCCTTTGGATAAACATGGGTTCAGAGATTAACCCAAACGTGGGTTCTTGCGCATCTCTAGGGCAAACAGGGGCACAGATGAACAAGAAGAAACTCTTCTGTGGAGGCAACAATGTATTTTCTCTACATTTCCCACGCCTTTGCCACTTTTTGTTATTTCACACATCTATTACTACTGAATGAAAATCCACATGCCAACCCCATGAAGAAATACGCTCAGTTCACAGCCGGTGTTGTTCGCTACCCTCATCAATGCTGTTATTCTTCAGTATCGTGAAGTTACTTTAAAATAAATTTTATTTATTTTAAGGAATTTCAAAACTGCAAGAAAGGGAAGATATTATAAGAAGGACTCAGAGACATTTATCCTAAACTCTCATAAAATGATGAAATTTGAACAAGGGAAGAAATCTTTGCTGTGTAATGTATTTAATATGCACACAATACTTCTGAACCAAGCCAGTTATAGCATAAGATGGCAGGGATGAACACACCTCAAATCTGACAAATGCTGAATGAATAGTCATGAAGGATGCAATTACTGCAACTAGTGTTTCTTGCAATAACAAACATCGGCAGCAGAAGCAAATGTACTTAAGACACATGGACAAGCTGGCCACAAAACAGATACATGTGGCCCATTTTGCTGACCACTCATCTAGAAGACTACATGAAGGCACTAGAAATTCAAGATCTACCCCCCTAACACACACGTACTTCATGATCCTGCAGATCTTGTTGTAGGTGAAAAACATTTTTCAGGGCACTTGCTACATATCTCTTTCTTTTCCCCAGGAAAGCCATCTCTTCTGAACATAAGTCAAACCCAAAGCGCATATCCAGGTCTTGATGGCACGAACAATTACTAAGATAAAAACAGGCACATATTTTACATATTAACACACCCATATCAATCTTAGGACTTCGATTGAAGATAATCTACAGCACCCTTCCCTTCAAACAAGGTGACGCAATATGGCAGGAGCAAGAGAGAATATTCTATTTTTAAAAGTAAGAGAACTTATTTCAGTTAGTAAGCTTAACCAGTGGCATTATAACCCATTATTACTAATTGATGAAGAAACAATGTACAGTATTTACAAATCAAACAAAATATTTAAATGAATATTCTAAAACTAAAAGAATTACAAGTTTAGAAATGGTCAAAAGTGAGTGTATTGATTCCCGTTTCACAGGATATTTTCTCATTCTAAACGGAAAATAAAATCCAATTTTCAAATGTTGGAATTTCCAATGTGAAGGAAAATTCTCATTTTGAGCAACTCGAGTGGGAACGCATCCCCCTCTAGCGGTGAACATCGCTGGGGAGGAAACCCATCCACCCATCTGCCAGGCATGGGTGGCCGTGTAACCCTGCTCGCTGGAGGGATGACCTCGGTGACATCCAGCCCCTGGATGGATGGAGATGGGTCACTGAGTTTAGTGGGGCAGGATTTCACTCCCGCTGCTCTTATTTGTCTGCACTTGCACGAGCTGTCTCACAGGTCAATGCTGGCAGTTGTATTTCATGTCAACCTTGACTCAAAAATTGTAAAGCATACTATTCCTCAGAGGAAGATTTAATTTGCATAAATTTTGAAATTTAATAAGTCATTCCTTAAAACTCCGCTGTTGTAGCTTATTTCCCTGGGCATTTGTGCTCTTCTGCTCACTAACCTCCCTCCTGTCTCTTCCTGCCCTGCGCCTACAAGACATCAATGGGCAAGAGATCTGGCATGGTGACTCCAGGCCAGAGCTACCTGTGGACTCCCTGGCTGGCCAGCTAGACCTGGCCAGGCATTGTAAAATGGCAGGGTTTTGCTTTTTCTTTCTGTGACAGAACTTCTCTCTTCTACTGAGTCCATAATTTCAATGAAACTAGTAATGAAATTCATTTATGAAATTTCTCCACCATCAGATCTGGGTAAAACCAGCCAAATGATTACAACTGTATTTGAAAATGAAGACACGCAAGGGGAATTGAGTTAGGTGGAGCTGCAAAAGCCAGTTTCCATTGTAAATCAAGATACAAACAAACTGGTTTTGAAGTTCTCTGAAAGTAAAATAAATAAGTGGGAAGCATTTTTCCTGTCCTGGAATAACACTAGCTTCCTGTTGTCATTGATCACTTGCCTTTCTGAAATGAATGATAGAAAACTCTGTTTGAATTCAAAATTAAGTTATTTTTCCCTTTTATTTCCTAGTCAGGCACACACACAAAATGATCAGTTTGCCCAGTTCTGTGTGTTACATATAGCTATGGATAACATGAAATATCTTCATGTTTACTTATGAGTATTAATGAGCATGTTTATAGATGTCAAATCACTAGCCACATTGTCTACCTTAGTGTCGACTTAATATACAGTATAACTGGACTTAACAAAATACAAGGTTTATTGCTACTGAATACTGACAGTTAAGAAAAAAAAATGTTCATAATTTCTGATCAAGTTTAATGTTTACTCCTATCTGTTCTGGTTTTTTAGTCAGCTTTGTTCTTTTTGTTAATTTCAGAGACTGACATTGATCAAAAGTAATATTCTGTGGTCAGAAGGGAAGGGATAATGCTAAAATAAATACATGTTTATCAACATTTATTAATTAAAGCCAAATTTTCCTAAGGCTAATTATGTATAATATACTGCACATGTATTTTATGTTTTATTAAAAGCACATTCTAGTTTTCAGACTGAGAATGCCTGCTTGTGTCATTTCCATGTGGCTAAAACAATACCAAAACCAATAGCCCAAGTCTTTAGGAGTAGAAGAAGATCTCTTACCAGCTTTGTGCTCTCACATTCAAGTCAAATCTTTTCTCCTGGAAAATAAGAATGTGTACAGTAATTTTTTTATTTTACTTTTAAAATTTCTTTTTTCCCTCTCTGTCTTGTGGTCAGAGCTTTAGACTTTAGATTTAGACCCCAGCAAGGTCTGGCAATCGCAAAGTTAAATGTCTGAGATCTCAGCATATATTTCCAAAAGCATTCACTTACTTATCCTTAGTGGAACATGCCCCCCCACAGATCCCAAATGCTTCCAGGCTGCAGAAACCTTTAACAATCTTGGTATAGGAGGTTCCTGAGACTCACACAGTAGGTCCCATTTCCGTGTTATTCACAAGCTTTCTGCAGCATCCTGAAATACCATTTTTTGTACGTTTCCCATTCTTTATGCTCTAATACACAGCAGATCTTTGACATCCTGGCCACAGTCTCCCAGTGAAGAGACTGCAAGTCTGCATTTGCTTCTGCCAAGACTTCATCCTGTCTTAAAATCTTTATTGCAATCTTCATTTTAACTGAATAAAAGTGCTCTGTTCTGAGAGGATGTTTTAATGGCCCTGAAATCTGATGTTTTCCTACTTCTTCACAACATAACAACTAATATTTGGACAAGATTGTCCCTAATAATCTGGACATCTGTAGATGTTTCTTAGCAGAAACACATTCTTTTTATAGTAAGGATCTTTTTCTTCTATTAATTTCATTCAAAATTATACAGCACATACATCTATTTCAAGCAATATTCTCATTACATTCTTTAAAATCCATACGCTGTGTCTGATATTTTCATTATATTTTAATATATTGTCCTTTGAAGCACATGGATTACTAATGGCAGGTTTAATGACTTTTTCAAAGCTTGTGTCCAAGGAGCAACTTTCATTTTGGACCCTAAGCAAAGGAGGGGTCAGTGAGTCTTTGGGTAAACAGGGAGAGATGTACTAAAGGAATCATCATATTTTCTGACATCCTTGTTGGTCTCTGTATCCCCTACTGGCACGTAATGGAGACTAATGGAGGGACAACCTGCTTCTGTGGAGAAAACAGCCAGAGAAACAAAGCTCCTGTTTGTTCAAGGTCTGAGAAAAAATCAGAACATTTCTGACCCTCTCAGCAGCCACCTGTGACAATATTGTGGGGAATGGTTTCGACTTGAGTGACCTTTTATTCCTAACAGCTGGAAGTGATGCTCACCTCTGCAATGGTCGTTTTCCTTCCCATGGGCAACGAATTCAGCATCACGACTGGGGAGCCCGTTTCTGTACTGTACTTACAGGTCCACTGGGAAAACAACACGCTTTAGGACAAAAGCAGTAATGGGTTTACCCTCTCCCCCTCCTCCCACTTTCTAGAGAGGCACTCATGGTCAGTTCATCATTAAGGCCATTTCCAACATACAGGGTGGTAGTGCTTCTTCTTTGGCAACATGACATCCAGCGTTGGCTCCGCGTACTTGATATAGTGGAACTTGGTGGGACCAGAGGGGCTGGCCACTCCGTCGGGGCCCAGCGTGATATCCTGTGTCCCCTCAAAGGAGCCCTTCACGGTGAGGGAAAGCTCTTTCTCTAAAAAAGCAAAACAAAGGTCATGAGAAATGTCACTATGATTTAACTGGAAAATTGTGCTGGCTTGATTAAAAGTCGGGTGGAGGTAGCAGAGCTGTAGAGTTTGGACCACAGCTTTGTCTAGTGGAAAGCGCTCTGAAGGGAGCGCTGGCAGCAAAGAGAAAGGAGCAAAGCGGATGCTATTTTCATAGAAAGGGGACTCTGAATGTACTCGCTGTCATATAGAACTGGGATTTCAACTTTAATGCAGGTCTAACAGACCTTGTTTACATATACCTAAGGGAGTACAAGATGCAGTCATTGAAGTCTATAGCAACCTAATGTGTTTACCTGGTGTTATCTGCACTGAATACTGTAAATACTATTTATTGCACTAATAGATTATATGAAAGGGGCATCCTCTCATCAGTAAGCATGCAATTATTGGTAAATAAATAACAAAGCAATAATCTTACTTGATTTTTGCTGCATCTTCTCTGCCACTTCAACTTCCAAGCAGCAAAGTTCACGACACTGTAAAAGACAGAGAACAGGAATCTGTGAGAAAGATCATCACATCCCAACCTTGTTATGGGGAACTGTGAATCACTCAGCTTTTGGACAGGTCTAGTTACCTGAAGTGCCTAATTCCCTGGCATTTCTGGGCTTTTGCCCAGTTGCCACTGACTAAGAAAAATAAAAGCTTTGGAGGGAGTTGTAGAGCATCCTCCAGTGAGAATGACATATGATTGGGCACAGTAAGAGGAAGTTACAAAGGAAGAACACCAGCACCATTTTCTACTATCAGGATAGTAACATAGACACAAAGGGTTAAACTGGGAAAAACATAAATGAAAAATACGTTGCTGAGAGATCAAGAGTCAGTAGTAGAAACAGTTTTCTGAAGAAGCATTGCCATTAACAGTTTGGGTTGTTTTTTTTAATGGCACTCATTCTTCTTTCACATAATGTAATTACGATAGGTCAATACTTAGTGCTGAGCTTACCCATCAGGCATGGCTCATCTCCCAGGGGAGGAAAGGGCTGGGCAGGTTATCAGCAAGTGGCTTCACAGGCTTTTTACCATTGTGCTTTGATAGACAGCAGTACATTTTTTGAAGGAGTACTGGTACCAGAGGAAAGCTCTGTGTATGTGTGTGGTGTGTTGAAATATAGGACAAATGGGAAATAATGGGATATCGCCAATGAACAGGGCAATAAAATATTCCATTCTCAAAGTATCTAAATAGGAAAGAGGGAAGAAAGAGAAAGAACTGGCCTACTGGCTTCTCTAACCCTCACCCTCCCTTCTCCTTCATATTAAGGAAACACTTCAGAAAATTTCTTGGGAAAAAGACACATACCACCAGGACTCCATTGGTAGCAATGGCTTCATGAGGACCAGAACTGGGAAACAAAATGAAAAACATGGGTTTTTTAGATCAAACAAATGCCCACTCATCCTTGCCCAGGGTGTTGCCCTTTCTCCCCATTTAGAAGAACGATGGCCAGAGGGACCCCAGCAGGTATGTAACAAGTTCCTTGCCATGCTTGCTTGGACTGAGCACTGCTCTGAGGGGACTTGCCTCTGTACCAAAGCTGAGTGATGTGTATCATGGCTACTTTTTTGCAATGCAATCTCATGATCATCTAAAATGGAATCTGCAGTTAGGCAGTCAAATTCTTCTCCTCACTATAACATGGAAAGTACATGTGTTTCAGCAGTAACATGCTAATACGCCAGCATATCCTTGTTGGGAAGCTCAGTTCTACGTACTTGCTGGTACGCAAATACAATCAAAGGGGCACAGGGCAGTGGGTACCAATTACAAGGGAAAAAAAAAGCTTTGCAGATCATTCAGGTGAAGTCAGGAGATGGTGTGGAGTGATTTGAATTCTGATCTTGGCTCCCCACTAGTACGAGGGCTGACCTTAGGCTGGTGACTTTATTTCTGTTGTGCCTTAGTTACCTTGTGGCAACACAGGGACAAAAATACTGATTCATATGGATGGCAGGCTGACCATGCTAAAGGAGAAGCCCTGCGCTAGAGCTTCCAACATGTTGTCATTGTGTTGGGCAGAAACAAAACAGAATTACTAGGACCAAAACAGTGCTGCAAGGGAAAATTGAAGGAGTCAGAGAGACACTGGAAACCTAACCAGGATGGTTCAACATGAGGATTCTGTCCAACGCATAAGCTGAAACAGGCATGTAAAGATTGATAGACATGCATGCACACACACTCAGAAAGTCTTCTGAAATGTCCCCAGGCAGACAAATCTGACATTGTGGATAGAAGGCAATGCTAGGAGGTGCATCTCTGAAAGCAACTGAACTACAGAACAGGCTGACTGGAGGGATCAGCAGGGTGTCTGAGACTGCAGTAGTGATGTAGGAGAAGTCTGGCACTTTTTTACAGAAATCCCACAAAGCGTGACTTCTAATGCTATTTCTTTGTTTTAGCATTTAATGATTTTTGCATTTTTTAACTAATCTGTATATCACTTACGCGGCCTCCAATTTGAATTCAACCTCTAGCTCCTCCTTGGCCTGAAAGCAAGAACAAGAAATTAAATGAAGTAGCTACATAATGCTTTCTCCCTTGTCTAAACCCAGGTTCCTGGTATACAATATTGAAGTAATTGGTCACAATGCACAGCCTGTGATAAATATTTCAGACTGGAAGGTCTGAAACAACATTTCAAACCAGATAGCTTAACGATTGCTTCCTCACCTCCTTCCTTCTTCAAAATATCTTCAAAACAACCTGTACCTTTATCTCTTAGTGTGAAGCTCCTGCAGAAAGACAATTTGCAACTTGCTTTGTCTTCTGAATTCTACCTTTTTCTCCTAACTATTCCTGGCTGTCCTGGTTTTGGTTGGGATAGAGTTAATTTTCTTTCTGGTAGCTGGTGTAGTGCTGTGTTTTGGATTTAGTATGAGAATAATGTTGATAACACACTGATGTTTTAGTTGTTGCTGAGCAGTGCTTACACTAGTCAAGGACTTTTCAGCTTCCCATACTCTGCCAGGTGCAC
Source organism: Fregata magnificens (assembly GCA_013389945.1). Lineage (NCBI taxonomy): Eukaryota > Metazoa > Chordata > Aves > Suliformes > Fregatidae > Fregata > Fregata magnificens. The sequence goes on along the minus strand of WAAD01034495.1, from coordinate 242,166 downwards.
AAGAAACTGGGAGGGGGCACAGCCAAGACAATTGATCCATACTGGCCAAAGGGATATTCCATACCATATGATGTAATGCTCAGTATATAAACTGGGGGGAGTTGGCCGGGTGGCAGCGATCGCTGCTCGGGGACTGGCTGGGCATCTGTCAGCGGGTGGTGAGCGTTTGCATCACTTGTTTTCCCTGGGTTTTGTTTCTCTCTCTCTCTCTCTCTCGTTGTTTTCCTTTTCATTACAATATTGTTGTTATTAATGATAATAATTATTATTTTATTTCAATTATTAAACTGTTCTTATCTCAACCCATGAGTTTTCTTACTCTTGCTCTTCCGATTCCCTCCCCCAACCCTCCAGGGGCAGGGGGAGGGTGAGCAAGCAGCTGTATGGAGCTTGGTTGCCGACTGGAGCTAAACTACAACACTGGCACTGTCCTGCCATGACTTACTGTCCTTGCTGTTAGCTTGGAAGTTAAAGATACTTTCCACTCATTACTTTAACATAATAAACAGAGACTGGTATTATTGAGTGATTCAGAGTTACAGTTATGCAACCCCCTGTAAGGCAGTGTTGATATGTATGAGCTAGTGGTGAGTGACCTAGTTTGGGTACCGAAGCAATCTGCCCATGGCAGCAAGAAGTTGCATGTGAGATATTTCACTGATCTCATCCATAGATCTCAAAGGGAATCAAAACTCTTTTTCCCATTTTATAGATGGGAAACTGAGAAACAGAGTAAATCAGTCATTCAGAGCTCCAAACCCACACTAAGCCCGATAGATGACTCAGCAGGCTCAGCCCTAGCTGAGGTATCACGGCAGAGGGCAGTGCTGGGATACACACAGGGCAACCTCAGCTTTGCCTTTGGGGTGAAAGTAGATAAAATCAAAGGGGCAGGGGTTAGTGGCTCTGAATTACATAGAAAAAAAAATTTACAGATTATTCACCCTGCAACAGCTGTGCAGCCTTGGTGTTGCTCAGAGATAGCTCACAGTCAGATCCCTCCCTTACCTACCACACTGTTTCAGTCATAAGCTCTTTAATAATTTATAGAAATACTGGGAGGAGGGGCTCAGGCTCTCAAATTCAGATTTTTTACCACATTTTTTGTGTTTATATTTTGAAAGGCAATTCATGTAGCCATTATTGGGATAAGTCATCCATGGTGGATTCAGAAAGCTCACCCCAAGATTTTGAAAGTGTTGTATAACTCTCCATTGGTTTCTTCGTTGCTTTATTTTTTTCTCTCACCTTTGGGCTGGGCTTAAAATACAGGAGCACCGTTCTTTCAATTGGAAGTTTTGCAGTATCAAAGAGCGCACAGAGGAGATGGTCATCCGGAGTAGCAAAATCCTCATCATACACTGTCAGCTCCAGCACATTCTGGAAAAAGAGGGAGAAGGGGTTTTTTGTAATTTCTACAGTCTGGACGTCATTAGCTCTAGGGAAGAAGGAGCATTGGGGATGTGCTAGTGGAGAAAATTAAGTATGATCCCCCTTTGGAAAAACATACTGTAAATCAAATATTCATTCTTCCCTAGTTCAGTTTAATTGCTGTAACATAGGTAATACATTGGCTATATCTACACAACAGCTTAGTTAACTCCCAGATTCCGTACCCATCATGCACTGATTCATATGAGTCTCTAGTTTCCCTAAAACTTCAACACTGAGCTCAGTTTCTGGCCCTCCTAAACAGCACCATCGAACAGGCACAGGAACTCAGTCTCCTCTGCTTTTAAACAATTTTAACAGTCCCTTATCATGTGCTATCTCTTAAACAATTCCTGGGCACAGTTCAGGAGATAGATAGGGCCCACCATACACAAAATCTTCAGGCTGCTTCAATCAGACAACTTTGGCTCCTTACCTTGACCTGACTCTGGATCCTGAAGTAGAAGGTTTCATTCCACACTGGATTGTTGGAGTTTCTCACAGTTTTAGTGCGGGACTTTTCACATGTTGCAGTCGGCAGCCACAATGACACGTAGCAGTCGGCCTGGCTTACTGGATAGGGAAAGAGGCAAAACAATTGTCAATGTGGCAAAGTCAGTGGTGCTATATGACACTGGAAAGGTTACTGCATCGTACCAACAGCAAATATGAGCTATTGAAAGGCAGAAATGCCTGACGTAATGTGACTCTTTTCAACATATCCTTCTGAGGGGGGAAAAGCACAGACCATAAGATGACCTAGAACAGGAGGTGGTTTCTCTTCTTCCTCGTGTGAGTTACAGACAACAGCGATGTTGTGTATAAAAGAAGAGGGTGAGAATTTCCTCTGCTAGTCAGCCACTTTCTTCAGTTTCTCAACCAACAAGCTTTCCTGTGCTCATGTGTGCATGCACACACACACTAACCCTCAGCTGCTGTCTGATGAGAGGGGCCTGGGACCCTCCTCCACCTTTTGAGAACAACTGCAAAAGGTCTCCACCTCTGCCTTGCTTTCAGTGATTTTCCTGGTGAGGGTTTGTGAAAGCAGCTGCAGAATTACCCCTGTTGTAGGAGACAGCAGAGGCTTCCTCCAGAAGGAGCTCATTGAATTAGACATTGCATCTTAACTAATTGCCACCTCCAGGAAGAGAGGGACCAAGTCTCTCTCCAGAAATGCACCGGGAGAAGGTTAGTGAAGGGTATTCCATCCCATTTCCTAAAGACACCTAAATTAAAGTATATCTCAAATGGTTACAGCCAAAAATGTGATGTGCTGTGTGCCAGGGGAATGCAACGTTTCTTCACGCAGGTTACACAAAATACTTCAGCACCTTGAAACTTTCTCTTGCACGGTTCTTTTAACAATAAAATGATCAGATATCAAAGTTACAAAAGGTTACTATCTCGGAGAATGGATGTCCTTTGATATGAGACTTTTGAGACAAGTGATGGCAGCAGTAAATGGAGAGGGCACTTCAGCAGCAGCTAAGGACTCTGCAGGTAGATCAGGGGAACAAAAGCTTGTACATCAACTTGTGGGGAAAGGCAAAAACTTGCCTGGCTGCAATAGGAGCTTTTTCTTCCCCTCTCCTTCTCTTTCCTTCTCCACCAGGTTTTGCCAGGTGTCACCCTACAACAATTGGCTCTGTCTTAAACTGGGTGGAGGCTGCATTTTATGTTGTTGAAAGTATATTTGTTCAAAAAAGCTTGCTGCTCTTCTGTCCAAGTCAGAATGAAGAACTGAAATTTAGAACTGCTTGGGAAATTACATAATGCATTGTGATACGTCAACTGACACCTTAATTATTGGCTTTCTACTTTTTATTGTTATAATGCAGAAACGGAAAAACATTTTTAATTCTGTCAAATTTTTCCTAAAATGTTGTGGAGAAATCAACACATTCCTGCAGAGTCAAAAAACCAATATTCCTCTGATGGAAAAATTTGTTTGGAAAATATTCAGCAGACCCTAGCCCTCTCCCTCTCCTGCTCTTTTCCACCTTCTGTATCTTATTTTGGATATAAAAAAAGAATTTGATTCTGACAGCAGTTTAACTGTCCTTGTCTGGAGTCATATCTTCTGCTTTAATTCACTTTTACCTTCCCACCACTCTTATCTCTTAGCCTCCTTCCCTGTACTTTCTTCCTGACTGTGTTAGTTGAGAGGACATTTCATCTCCAGCATTCAGGTTCCCTCCCCTCCCCTCCCCTCTCCTCTCAGAACAAAATCCCAAAGGGAAGGAAAAAGGCTGCTGCAGTCTGCCTTCCTGTTCTGTGTTCACATCCACAGGTGAAAACAACAGAAATTACCCCAGTAGCATCTGTTTCCCTCACACAGATGGCACGACAGGCTTTGCAGACTGATGAGTCTGAGAATTGTGACTCCCAGGGATGTCTTTTCACTTCAGACATTTCGGTTGCATACTATATCCCTTTGCCTCCTGCTCTCCTTACACCCATGCCGACTTTGCATTAAGGTCTGGGAGACATACCTGGGTCTTTACCACTCCGTGGGTACAGGTAAACAATAAGCAGCATCAAAAGCCCCACAATTTGAGAAGGATGTGAAGGTCCTTGAATGTGTCCAGAGGAAGGCAACACATCTGGTGAAAGGGCCGGAAGGAATGTCCTATGAGGAGCGGCTAAGGACTTTGGGTTTGTCTATTCTATTCTATTCTATTCTATTCTATTCTATTCTATTCTATTCTATTCTATCCTATTAATAAACAATGAGGAAACACTGCAATGCACAGATGATGCATGTTGCAGCAGGCTGCCAGGAGACTGACTGCTAACATTGACAACATCGGCTGCTCATACTAAATGTCTCCCCAGTAAGGGTAAGTCTAGTCAGCCTGGCCGGTCTGGCTGCCTTACACATTTTGCCTTGCTTAGGCACATCAGTATCTCTCAGAAGGAGGAACAAAGTGTCTCATCTGTACCTTTTCCTTGCAAAGGAAGTTGTTGTCTTTATTTCATTTATAGACAGAGTTGATTTAAGAACTAGATTTAAGGCTGCCCTCCTCCTGTCTTAAGAGACCACTTTTAACTGCCTACTACTCATCAAATTTCAGCATTCAGTCTATGCGTTTCCAGGAAGCGTGTCTGTCTTGGACTGAGCATTTTGGGAAAGTCTCACCTGGAAGAGTTTAGCTTTTTTCCAAGGATGAGACAGAAGAAAAAAACATTAGGCTTTTTCATGTTGAAAAATAAATTCTTAATCATTTCACTGCCAGGTAATAGCCCTTCTACACCTTGCTCCAGCTTAGAAGAAACAAGCTAATTCTAGAGCAGTACTGCACCTGATCCACCATCCATCATTCAGGCAATGCCAGAGTAAGGATCTCCCAAACCAGAGTTTGCACTGGGAATACCGTGTTTAATAACCCTTGCTAGACTTATGCTCCGTTAATAACTTCTTTTTGAACAGATATATTTTAGCATCCGTACATTCCCATGACAATGAGTTCCATGGTTTACTTGTACATTCCTTTTATTTGTTTTAAACTTCCTGTCTGATAATTTTATTGGGTGCTCCTCTCTTCTGGCATTGTGAAAAATCGTGAAAAATGACTGCTTATTCACCTTCTCCTCCTATTCCTTTTTGTAGAGACAGCTTCCATGTCCTCCTCAATAATTTCCCTTCCACTCTTAAGGCCTGTAGCCTATTTAGTCCCTCTGGATGTAAAAGTTGTTTCAGATCTGTCATCATAGTTGGTGACTTTCTGCAGTTTCTTTTGTTACTCCATTTCCTCAAGTGTCAGAGGCTTTTGCAGTGGACTTACCAAATATATCCTCCTCAGAGAACTCTATGAGCATTGATTTGATTCTCTGTGACTGCTATTTTTTTTTTCTTTTTTAATCTGGAAAATTCTATGCAGATAACAAAGTTTTGAAGAATTTTGAAACTGCAAAAATAGGTATTTGAATATGTTTGGAGATCCTAGAAGTAATGGTACTGATTTTAAATTTTTTTTAAAAGTAATTCTGTATGACTACTGCATGACTTGAGGTTTGTCATTGGAGATCAATGACTGTTGGCTGTTTAGCTGGCAAAGTACTCTGTTATACCGATGTGATTCATCATTCTTGTATCTTAACTGTACTTTGAGATACAAAGCATATCAAACAATCCTTAATTATATGAGTAGATGCAGGCAAACTAGTCAGCTGTGTATTTAATGCAAAATATTGCTTCAGTTCTGCTTGCACAATCTCTTTCTACAACCTAGTTATTTGTGATTTTGGCTTGCCACCTGACACAGAAGATCTGAGAGGAGTCCTTCATGAAACCTTTCTGTGTTATTGCATCATCACACGTGTGCCACACAGCCATGGACCAGGAGGGAGGTGCAAGTGCAGAGACTGCGACCCAATGATATGACCTAAGATATGGCTAGTATATCCCTCACTCGGAGCTGTGACACAGGGAAGTCCTTTGATATACCTTCCAGAAAAACATGCGTCAACCGCAGGGTAAGATGGGAATAGTACTGCATGGTAAATCCAGATCTTCATCTTTCAGAACATCTTCCCTGGCTCTTCCTGTGCAAGAATGCCGATTGCTGCCGCTCATAGTGAAACAGGAGAATCAAGAGAGGTGTCAGGGTTACACCACTTCCCTTCCACGCTCACCCTACAACTAGTTTCAGCATCCTTTCACAGGTGGTCACGTAGCTGTATTGATTCAAACAAAACGAACCGTTAACTTGTCTATTTTGTGTGAAATGCGTCTCCTCACTGCACATGTGGGTAGTCCATGTTCTTTAACTAAACAGTGGTATTTTCCTTTCCTGCTCACTCATTTCCCACCACTTTCCTCCCGTGTGACTCACACGCTTGCACAACTGCAAGACTGCTGCACCAGCGTTAGAAGGGACAAGGCATCCAGCTCTCAGTCGGCATGTTTTTTGACAGTCATTTTAGGGTAATTAATAATGGCATTAGCCTGGTGGTAATGATTTTAGAAAGGTTTTTCTTGTTCATTTCATCTGTGTCAGAACCAAGATTGGGTGGGATGAAAAAGTTTGCTCCTTCCAGCCACAGTTCCCAAGGTGCTACAACCCAATGGCAAAATTACCCCTTCCTTTTGAAAACACAGGATGCCGTCTTTTTCATGTACCTGTGTCAGAAACTCTCCTTTCTTTGGGGGAAAGTACTTATCCTCAAAACCACATTAAAGTCTTAAAGCCAACCAGAAAGTGCAGGAATAACATTCAATGAAACAGCAGCAAGCAACAAGGACTGACCTGGTTTATAACAATTAGTTTACATAAACACTGGGTTGTTTCAGAAACACTTAGAAAAGGTTGCTATACAATTATAGAAGAAAACTTGTTGCCTGTACCCTGAGATACCACTAAGAATGGAGATACTTACAGGTGTCCACTCGTTGGAGATTTCTCATCCGGATGATCCTTACGGTCAGCAGGTAGCAGGGAGAGGATTCTATCTGGAGAAGAATGGTACAAAATGGAGTATGAATAAGCCTTCAATGGGAAAAAGTATCAAATGTGCAAACTAACCAAGTGCTACAAAACAATAATGCAGTTGGTAAAAATTGTGTCAACCATCTCACTATTCTGGAGATGAAATTCTGCAACATAAGCTTCTACTACTAAAGAAGACTTGTGTTAACATTTTACATATTTCACTGTCTTTTTGCTGTGTTACTCTGAGAGTCTGGATTGCTCGTCATAGTAGAAAAGAAAGAGATAAATCCCTGTCAATACTGTCTCTGAGATGCTTGCAAAACCCCTTGCTCTGAAATTGCAGAGTTTAGCTCTACAACATAGCTACAATAGGTCTCTTGAACAGAGTAAATACACTGGTGAGCACCATGGTGGAGTTGTCAAAATACCAGCAGTCTTACTCAAAGTTACAGTCAATCCACTTAGTAACCACCCATGAGGTCCCATGGCATTGAAAAGAGCACTGTTGTCGCTGACTCTCACAGGGTAAACCCAAAGTACCGGTCTCAGACACACCTTTTTGCTTTCTGCTTCAAAAACATAGATTTCTCTTTTTTCCCTTTACAATTGCATGGGAAAAACAGTAACAATAATCTGAGCTTTGGTAAATCACAACTATGAGATAAACCATTGGCTGAGAATTGCTTCCAGAGGATTTAGGGGATAAGGAATTAGGTATGGGTTGCCTTTGGGGAAAAGAAAAGAACAATACCCCTCTCCAAAAACACCCTTAAGATTGAAAGCGCCTAACTGCTTTTGGTCCCTTTGAATGTCTCAGCCATAACCTTCTATAAAACAAGTCTCTCCAGATTTTGTGACTGCAGGGACCTCTTCCTATTTATTATTATTATTCTAAGGAAGGCGATTTCCTGCTGGCTTGTTCCATAAAGCTGTCTCTGGCTCAGACCTATCTGCAAAAGGCTACTCTGACAAAACCAATAAATAAATCGGCATTTCCTGTGGCTGTGACACACGGTCATTTCCTCACACTCCTAGAAACATTTCCACCTGCATAAGTGGTTACAGCAGAGCCCTCCAAATCATTATTTTTGACAACTGCTATTTTTATCAACTTATTTCCTCTCATTTAGAAGCATCCTTCTATTTCTATAGCACTTCAGAGACTTCCTAGAACGACTATAAACAAGCAGACAAAATAGATGTTAAGGCAGATAAAGAAAAGCTGGAAGAACCTCCCTTAAAACAATATGTGTAATGCTGCCAATTTTTTTTTTTCTTTAAGAGAACAGAGCAGAAAGGACCTTATTTTCAGATGGGGAGACAATTAGGCCTCCTTTGTCACAACAAGTTACTTTTTCAATGTGTGTTTAAAATCCTCTCTTCTCGCTCCTAACACATCATTTTATGTTAAAATGTTTTTGCTGAGATCTTAAAAGGGGTTCCTACTTTCACCCCTCCTGTACATGCCTCAATAATTCTTTGTTTTCTTCCATTTTTAGTACTTCTTAATGAAATTCACCCTCAGCAATCCATCCACTTTCTATTTCAAGTGTTCTCAAAGGAGAAAAAGCCTAACAGAAGCTGCGAAATTTGCAAACAACTGATGGAGGGGTATGTCCTCAGAGCTACCCCATGCAAGGACACTGGTTCACATTTCAGAAACAGTATAGCTATATTACTACGGTTCTCCACCCAGTTAATTAACCCCTCTTCTCAGCTGTGTAATTAGCAAAGGTGATTCACCACACTCACATGTTAGGAATGAGCTAGGGCACCTCAGTATATGCCCTAGAAGGCAGAAACTCATTGTTCGGTAGTATCTGCATAAGCACAGAGCAATTCTTGCAGCCATTTATCTTCGGAGATTGCACAAGGTGCTGCCAGCTCCTGGGTCAGCTCCAGCTATGCTTCCTCAGGCAAATGGCATTGCTTGAGTGAGAACCGATGGATTCAATATTTGCAAAGCAGTTTGAGATTCTTAGATAGGACACATTAAGGAAGTGTGGTGGGTTGGGGTTTTTTTAATGATTATTACAGTTTCTGCTATCTGATCACCTGTCTCCTTGTTCCCATGTAATGTCTTTCTAATGTGTAAGCCAAATTTTCCCATCTGGCGTGGGGAAATCAATTCTCAAAGATGCGGGTTTCACAAAACGACTTTCTGAAGTTTCACAAAAAAAAATCAGTGGCTTCACAGAAGCTACAGAAATCAGGACCTGTGCTTGCACTGGGTGGGAGGCAGATGCCACCAGCCAGTTACCCGAGGAAGAGGCAGCAGCCAGGCATTAGCTGTCCTGGCAGCCCCAGCACCTGCCAGTGGGGGTAGAGAAGACAACAGGGAGAACAGAAATGAACCAGTGATCAGGCCTGGCTAGTTCTACTGCTCCCAGGAGGATTTACTATTTTAATTAATTTCCGTAACATATTAAACAAAAGAAATGAATTTAAATAGCAACTGTGACAACCATAACATGATGTACTAGGGTCTAGTTATACAAACAAAGAAAATAGCAGCTATGCATGCATAAAGCAAAGGATAGAAGTTCTGTTATTCTCTTTACTTAAAACCTATTATGATATCTTTAACAAAAAAAAAGGCTGCTGCTATGTCATGGTATTCCACATAGGGAGAGGCTTCCACCACATCCTTCAGTGGTGGAATACCCCAAGCAGCATCCTGCCCTGGGGCTAATAAGGACACACTACAACCACCATTTAGCATTGTCACGTTGTAGCTTTGCTTTTGATAAAATCAAGACTGACGTAGTCACTCTGTGACTGTTTCACTGATTCTCAGTCTGTTGGCTTGCCTTCAGTTCCATACTTCTCAAATTGTGCTCATGTGTGCTTCATGTACACGTGTGTATAACACAGCTGCGTGGAATATAGCACATTGTGATGCCAGTGCATGAGTGGGGTGTGCACTGCTAGTTTCTCTGTACTCCCAGGGAAACGAAGTTTTACTGGGATTTTCCAAACAACAGCTCCATCAAACGTAGAGCAGCCCTCATAGTGTCTTCGTCCAATTTTCAGCCACTTCCCGCAAAAAAGTATAACATGGTATGATACTTGGCACCAAGTTACTATGTTGGTGGAAGTAAAAGATTCCTCTGTTGTGTGAATGATTCCAACTTTCTCCCACCCAGGTGAGTAAGAATTTGAAAACAGAAATTTCTCTGTCATGAGGGCTCTGGGGATGCAGGCTGTCTGCATTCCTGGCAGATTTGTGCCTCCATAGGTCTATCCCAGCCCTCTTTAAAGTCATGCTTATATTCAGATGTAGGTATGTGTGGCATGCATCCATCTCGAGAAACACTGCTGTAAATTACTCCACTAGCTTAGCTGTATAATACATCCTGTCACATCACAAGTGGCTGTGGAGCTCCAAAATGATAATAGTCCTTAATGAGACAAGAGTCCATGAGACCAGAGGACAGCTGTTCTTCTTTACCTCTTTTTACTTGCTTTTCTCTCAGTACCTTTCTTCAGCTTCTAGGCTTCTTCATCTAACAGACTCTTCCAGCATGGGCTATTGCTAGCAACATCTTCCCAGCTTGCAATATCAATGGTACAGACATTCACCACTCCACCACGCCTACTGTAGACTACCCCAGTCTTGCAATTCCACAACAGTACAGTCAAATATGTGCTGGGTCAATGTGTATTTCGGTTTTCAGTGTTAGCTCCTTGTTTTAACCAGAGATGTTTGATCAGTTAGCAGAATATTGTAGCTGCCTTCCCAAAACAGAGGGCAGTCATCCAACAACACTGCTCCAGGGAGGACAACTTACTCTTGAACCTCCAGGGGCAGCCAACACATTCTCAGTCTTGATTGTTGCCCTTTTTAGATTGGTATTTATTCCAAAGCAATCGTAAACTAACAGAAAAATAATGCAGAGATCCTGAAATTCATCTTCAATATGTGTGATGAAAACCATATCATCACCAAAAAGCAGCTGTCCTCCAAGCAGGTGCTCACCTGTTGCTTTTCTACATGAAATGTGGAATGCCTTCCGTCTAGTCTTGTGAAGAGGTGGCCTTTGTCATGCTGGATGAAAAATTGTGTTGAGGAAGCAGAGAAAATTATGTGCCACAGAGTGCTGATACCATTACCTATTTCAGTGCAACTGCACTGCATGCTATTCCACAAGCCATCCTGCAAAGATCAAATGAGATTTAAAAATACCATGAGGACAATCACTTTACTTTTTCCATGGTTGAAAAAGGCCATTTCTACAGACCAACCTAAAAAATTTATGTTATCTATGAAAAACATGAAAAGAGCTTCCTCTCCACCCACACATTTTTCCTGCAGTCACCCAATAATAATGCCTCTATCTGTTTCTATGTCATCTACTGGCACAGCAGCCTTTCCTGGTAAAGATAGCTTCCCTGCCTTGACTAAGGTCCCCCTGCATTCCTGGCCTGGAGAAACATTCTGCTGAGATGAAATCACTCACAGGATGTCACCAGGGCACTCCTTTCTTCATCTGCAGATGCTAATTTAACTAGATGGTAGTCAGGGACCAAATCAAAAGAACTAAAATACTTTGCTGCTGACAATGTATCTAGAGCTGGTGGTGTGTGAAGAAGTGCCTATCTTGAGCTGTCTCAGAGTCAGGTCTCCTTAGAGAATGTGCACCCTTGAGTTTTTTACAGTTGTAATCAGGATGCTTCAGGCTGTCAACATCACCCAGCAAAGCCCTGCCCCAGCCTGCTGAAGCCTATCATCTCCCACTGCTGTGGGATGTGCCAGGGGACCCCACCGTGGCACGCTGCCTGGGCTGAGCGCGGTCGGCTGCTGCGTTTGGCCATGTCTCTGAAGCTCTTCCTTGTTCTCTACAAACCCGGGCTCCGCGCCGAAAAAGCAGCTGCTCTAATTGCTTCCTTCCTTTGCCTCCTCCAGGCGCTGGGGCTGCGACACGTCCATCAACGGCTGTGGGGCTGCGTGGGGGCTGGGAGGGTGCCGAGGCACAAGCCGTGTGTTTCATGTTTTCTATTAGTAACTTAACTTCTTCTAATCAGACTACCTTTTCACCAGAATTAGCAGAAGTCTTGGTTGGATATCAGTGAATTAAAAACTCCCACAAATGTATGGAAACACTCCTTCCATGCATATGGACACAATAACCCTGGTTTCAGCAGGGGAAATTTATCTGTGCCCACAGGAGCATGACAGGTATATGCAAGCCCACAAGAATGGTGTCCTTCAGATCATTGCTTCCTCATACATATATCCATCATGGGACTTTGGAGGAATAAGACTGTGCACATGATACTGTGCTTGAAACACATTTCCAAAAAGCAGAACTTCAAATATTGATCAAGACAACATGGATACTCTCAGTGCACAGTGATCCCGACCTTTGCAGAGATTTATTATTTGACTGATAACTCAGGCTAGTTGCTTAGCCCTTTCAGTACTGTTAACGTTGTCCTCCATCTTTCAGTGTTTCCAGATGTTTAACAACTGGATGTTTTCTGATTTTGAAAAATAGGTCCGTTTGAAAACATAGAGCATTCAACTGCATGTTCAAAATTGTTTCCATATGTATAACTGAAGCCAGGGGCATAGGATAGTCTATCCATGAAAAGACAGAGCCCTCTTATACTGCTTTGCCCTTCCCAACCAGAACAAATATGAGAGAAAGAAACTAGACTGAGCATTAACCATCTGAGGGTTGACTCATCACACCTAATTCCAGATAGCTGTAAAATAGGTGCTTACATCTGACAGCTGTTAGGCATTTCTGGAGTCTCATCCTAAGGTAGACATTACCACAGGACATGCATCACACCCTGAAAAATCTCTATTTCTGACTGCTGATTGTCAGGGGAATCCAGAGGTCTATTTCAGACTGAGATGTTTTATATTTTTGATGTCAAACGTGGATAACACAAATCGTATTTCAAAGTTATGAGCTGATGGGAAGTGGCCTCCTTTGACTTTGTGAGGTTTATTTTTGAAGTGGGAGGCATGCTGGAGCATGTCATTTCAGCAATCTGTATTTTAGGCATCCCCATACCACAACTCAGAGTGGCAGGGGAGGCACATGGGCTCAGAACAGCTTCTGCAGCTGAGCAGAGCCGCTGCTGGTGCCATGCTCCTGCAAGCACAACAGGGCTGGGGGTGGCTCAGGAGCTGTTGCCTCCTGCCTTTCCAGTTGCTGCTGAGCCTGGGGCTGCAGCTGCTCCTGACAGCAGGCTCTTGCCCTTGTGGGAAACAGGGACCCCATCCATCCCTGGCACCAGTGGGGACCCAGCCCTCCTGCCTGCCTCAGCTCCTGGTTCACATGATGGAGTCCCACCTGTATCAGAAGCAGCAGCTGCAACCTCCTCCTAACCTTGCCATGCAGTGTGGCAGCTCCCCACTCTTCCCATGATCTCAGGAGATGCTTCCAGCTTCCAAAACCCAGCAGAAGCCAGAGCTCCTGCTTTGCACAAGGGTGAGAGTTTAACCTGCCCCTCTTCTGTTAAAGGGCTGCTGTTCTCCCAGCTGCACAAACCCTGCAAGAACAAGGAGCCCTTGCCTGGCACGGAAATGAGGTGCCACTTGAACTGAGGTGTGAGGCATCTTACCCTTGTTAAGACATTGCTCATGCTGAATTCAGAACTATGCATCCAGTTTTTCCCCTCCCCTTCCCTCACATGAATTATTTTATGAGACCTGCTGCAATCCTTAAATATTTTAATATAAGCACTGATGTCTGAAATACCAGAGCTGGCTCTGCCTGCTGCTTTAGCGTGGGGCAAAATACCAGCCAAGGCCTGAATAATATAGATTTCTTAATACAGATAAAAATCAGCCTGTTGGCATAAAGGCACATGTGGTTGCTTGGATATGCTGTGGTTTGTTTCTAACAGATGATCCCTCTTAGTAAGCAGAGACCCTGATATTTAAGTCTTCTGGTAGTTTCAGTGATGAAAAATTTACACTTGAGAAAAACTGAGCAGAAGATAAGAGCATGTATGCATCCTTCACATAAACATATCCTATGCTGCAGCAATCAAGTCATGATCATGCAAGTGCATAGGATAGAGTGCTATGTTCTGATCATAGAAGAAAAAACAGTAACTATTTAACCAGATGCAAGAACAACAACTCAGTCCATCACCAATGGATTGTCATGAATTTTTGGAATTTTGAAATGTGAAAAATAATCCTTTGGTGAGAGACAGGGGCAATACAGTGGTCTAGAAGAAGGTTATGGTCCCATACACGTAAGATCATTCTTTTGGTCAACTACCATCACACCTGCTCCCTTGAAATTTCACGACCCTTAAATGTCTTTGATCTATATCCTGAGCAGATAATGGAAAAACAAACACATCACTGTGTGGGATTAAGTAATGGAGACAAGAAGTTACCTGTCATATGTGTAATTATCATAGGTAATTATAACCCAGGAGTTCAAACCTTTTTGCTGTCCCTCATCATGATTTTAGGTTCCTACCCCCTGTAAGGAGCAGACGTTATACCAAAGACTGATCAATTCATTGGTTTTCAGCCTGTTTTTACTATCTATAAAAGTCTTCATCCTATACACGGTCCAGAATTTCAGTATCTCCACAGGCTAAATATTTGCAAGATGAAATGCCACAAAGGCCCAAAACTGATAGAATATATCCTGAGAAAATACAGTATAATCTTCTAATGCCACTGATTTTTTTTTTTTTTTAATAAAAATCTTAATACTGGGCAAACACAAAAGCTAAACTTTGAAAAGTGTATGTGAAAAAGTATAAATGCTCCAAATGTGAATAAGAATTTGTTTTAATTTCTCAGTGCCTAAATTGTACCAGGACTACCTGGTAACTAGCTTATCGCAAAGCTCACCTGTCTGCCTGTTTACAGTATTACTTCAACTTCCAGATAAAGTTCCTTTTCAGCTTCATTTTGTCTCAGTATAATTTGTCTGCATGGATTATAATGCAAATTTCCATAGAATTATCTGGCTCGGAAGCAGAGACTTCTTGGGACAACATTGTTATGCGAGTCACATTTAAACTTCTCTAATCCTGACAGATAGGAAACAATGCCTCTACTTACTGCACAGAGAGCAAAGTAGCAGAATGAGAACCCCTATCAAAATGAGTAATTTCTAACAAAAATAAACCTATGACTGATCTTCAAACACAAGAAATAGCTCTAGCATATTCAAGCATCACTTGTTTCACAGAATCCCCTGTTACAGTTTTTTTCTGATGGAGCACAGAAGTGGTGAAAAATCAGGGTTCAATAATCCAGGACTCCCCCATAAATTGCTAGGGTAGAGATTGCACTGCGGAAGCCATTACAGCAGAGCATGCATCACAGTTACTTTTGGCCCTTTCAGTTACAAAAAGCATAGTGGAACAGAAAGCTTACCAATGGATTTCTTTTACAAGTAAGCAAGGGATTAAAACAGTAGATATTCTGCATGATCCCAATAAAACATAACAGAGAAATACAACAAGCAATTCTGAAAATCATAAATGTAAGTGAAATAAAATGATCCAAACAATAAACTTAAGGGCGTTTGCCTTGTAACGCTCAAACTGCTGCCATCATTATTTATCTGCCTGAGCCTTCTCCCCTTTTGAGCAAAACAAAACCCTCAGCCCTCCTTGGTTCAAAATTCTCTTGTTCATAATACCTTGAAATCACCTTTGTCTGGTACAGTACTTTCTTCATTTTCTTCCTGAGATTCACCGTCTCCCAAAGAATTGATGTCTGAGTCTTCATCCTGCAGAAAGAAAGAAATGATAAATGATAACATTAAAACAACAACAGCAACATTATCACAGTAGATAATTAATTCCTACTTGCAATAACTTATGCTGAAACCCCAATTAGAACAGCTGTTGGTTACACCCAGCTGTGTTACAGTGCTCAGCATAATGAACAAACCACCATGTGGTTCGGCGCACGCTGGGACAAAATCCATGTCAAGGGTACCCTTTCAATGAGCCAATGAAGGAAGAGCCATTTCAGCTGTGAGATATCCAAAACGTGCCTCTGCATTTATTCTGTGAATAAAAGTTTGCTTTTTGTTTCTAAAGTGATCTTTTGGCAATCTGCTCCTGCTCTCAGGAGTATTAACTCTTGATTTTAAAAATTCCAGAATCTCTTCTCTGGGTTTGACCCCACATCGTGAAACACATTGCAATTGCAAAATTTTAAACCTAACATTTCAACTTTTTCAGGAAACAGAAGTTCCAAAATACTTCTACAATGTAGGGTGCCCCCTTTTGAAATGCATTGTAGGAAAACACCATTAAAGGACAGTTCCTATAAAAAAACATCAAAAGTATTCTGTTTATGTTTCCAGACTACTTCCTGAAGCGATGTGCCTTTGTCCGGTCAAAGAGCACACAGAATAATGTATAACATACTACAGTTAAAATTAAATGAAAATCTTGAAATGACCCAGAGAATGCAAAGCAAAATGGAAAATTCAGAACAAAAATGGGAATGTGGAAATAAAATTCAATTCCCTATGCCTATTCTCTATCCTGTCCTTATCCCTTTTCCAATGACAAAAGAATGGGGTTGTCACATTAATACACATGTGAAAATTTTGTTAGTGATACAGAAATATTAAGTTTTTAATAAAAGTAGCATTTAATTATGGAAAAAAAAAAAAGGTTTTTTAAGTCTGGTTCTGGATTCAGGCTGATAATTCAGTCCCCTAAAAATTGTTTCCTTCCCTGTTCATTTTTTTCCAACTTTCTCTTCTTTTTCTGTCCCCTTGCTGCACTGACTTCTCTCATTTTGCCTATGAAGCTGAGATCTTTGGCTCCAGTGGAGTCAGGAGGACTTTTGCCACTGATAGGCCTGAAGAGAACATTTCACCTTACACTCCTTCAGGCAGAGACATTGCCGCCTAGTCCCATCAGACAGTAAGTTTGTACAGTAGCTTGTATATAAACACGGTCACAAAGCAGGATTTTGTTTTCTGTCAAATGCATGTCAAATGCAGTGGACCTTAAGCAAACTTTTAAAGCCATTTTCTTACCTGTAGTGCTTTTGCATTTGATGGCATCATGGCCTTCCCTGGATTCATGTAATAGAGTGTTTCTGGCACCTCCACGGGCAGCGCTTCCTGAGACATGTTTGCAGGATTTACTCCTGTAGGAGTCAATGACAAGTTATTTTATAAAATGACCTGAGGCCCCACCCATCTCATCTCTATAAGTAAAGGACTTCCCTCCCATTGCCGAAGACAGTGGAGCACCAAGGATGACTGGTCCAGGGAAGGATCTTATGGGGCAAGCACAACAGCCGAAAGGGATGCGGTACCTTCCTCTGGCTGGCAACCTCTCCCAGCCTGTGCTTGCCCCTTGGGTCCTACACTGCTGCCACCCTTTTTCCACAGTGACCAGAGTCCCAGGCCGTCCTACCAAGCGGAGGAGAAGCACGGAGGGCACCACCACTGGAGCCTGCCCCTTCAAACCCGTCTCTTCCCCCACCTGCAGCACAGGGACTGCCCTGAGCAGAGAGTGATGGCAGCTCCTGTGCGGGGGAAACTGAGCCCTGGAAAAAGCCTCTGTGTGTAAATAACTACCAGTGACCTGCCTGCATGCAGGCACACACCTGCCACTTCGGTCAAAGCCTCTGTATAGGTGGGGGGACCCAAACTCACTGCCTGCAAAGAGGCGGTGCCCTGCGCCGTGCAGTAACCCCCCTGGAAAGGGCCACCCCCACCACCTGACAGGTTATTGCATGGACCGGCAGCTCGCAGCTCCTCCTGGGCTGCTCTCATTTCTTCTTCCCAGGGGAGCAAGGCCAAGACGTAGGCATGGGGCTGGGTCTTCAGTTTGCAGAGGTGAGCAGTAGGTAGGGGAGGTGAGTGAGGGGCTTGGAGTAGCAGTACCAGATTGTGTGTGATAGGATGGCAGGGGAGAAGGAGGTGGACATCTGCAAGGGTTATCAGAGATCTTGAGGTCAATGCCTATGGCTACAAGCATTACCCAGGACTACTACTGCACCTGGCAGTACCTTAAATTCGACAAAAAAACCCAAGGAAATACATAATAGCTGTGCAAAGCAGATAAGAGTTATGCTTTTGTACATTTTCAAGAGAAAAGCAATTGATCTTTACACAGCAACTGCAGGAAACTCATGTCAAGATGAATGGAATATAGTATCCAGTGGTTTAGTTTTATTAGTTTCATTAGTTTTATTTTACAGAGATTTTGTTCAACCAAAGAGCATGAACAAAAGAGCACACGAACATCTCCAGGCATACCCAGTGGAAATTATCATCTTCAAACACAGAAAAACAACTGAATAACAAACTAGCAGCTCCAGTAACAGTAGGCTGTGTCATAGCATCTGCATTTCTAGCATGAGAAGTAGCTCTGCCCACACTTGAAGTACAAGAGCATCTTTTGGCCTCAGGTCACGGACACTCTGAGCTGCATCCTGGAGAACTCCTCTTGCAGCTTTATTCAGAGAACAATCATTCGCCTTTTTTTTTCAGCCTCACCAGGAAAGAAGACCTGCCTGACCTTGGAAGACCTGCCACAGGACACTAAAAATACCGATATACTTGTTATTAGAGCAGGCCAGCTTTCCCAAGGCTGATTAGTTCAGAGGACCATTAGCATAAGTGATGATATTCAGCCAGAAACCCCTCTAAAGGTGACAAATCTTAAGAAAGTTGAGATTCCCTGTCCTCAAGGAAACCCGTGGAGAAGAACAGGTGGATTCTGCGTACAGACTTCCATGTCTGCAGAGTTAATTGCCCATTATATGTACACTCGGCCATCTGGAATGATCTGTATGGCCTTCAGCTAAACCAAGGTATTCTGCTCCTACCTGAGTGACTCCACAGGGAACGCCATAAAGAAAGAAAACTCCAAGGCTCTCATTAACAACTGACCTAGTGTTATCTAATTTAAGATCTGAATGTACAAAGCTGGATGACCTCTATTTGTTGAATGAAAAGCAGAGGCTCCAAGTGGAATGATTTTATTTCTTTACATTTCATATTTCAGTAATTTAAGGATAGATGAAGCAAAATAACCTATCTGCTTCAAAGATCTAACCGTAGTTGCCCTGGCAGCAAACAGCACACTACTCTTGTCCTTTCGTGCTTGCTAGACCTTGTACTCCCTCTAATACTTAGGTTTCTTATTCACACTACAACCCAGTTTGTAGAAGCATCAATCACTTTTCAAAGGTACCTGTATTAGATCTGACTGCAGAGACAGGCTGTGGAGAAATGGAGCTCCATGACAAACAACATCTTTCAATATGTTCAAATATACTTTTGTGATTTCTTTTAGCACAGTCTTGGACTGGACCAAAACTGCTGATAGCCAGTGTCCCTCTAAATGCCTTGCAATAGTATATGCTTGCCTAGCCTTCAAACAGGCCAAACAAAATGAGCCTGGGGTTATTCTGGCAAGCTGGAAACACAACCAGGACTGATTGTGACCGCCTCACTGCTCTCAGACTTATAGGTACTTCTATATAAAAAACCAGCATGGGAGAGTCAGATAGGCATTCTGGCTCGGCTACGTCCTCTTCCTGCAGGAGGAGCAATGTGTTAGACCATCACTTGTGCAGTTAGTGAAGGAAGGAGATGTAGAGCAGGAGAGGAAACTCACAGGAGGCAGGTGCACTACTGCTGTCTGTCATCTTACCCCTGTCACAGGTAAGAAGGAATCTTCTCGGAAATTAATTTTAAAGCAAGTCTTTAACCAAAGAGTTTAAAAGTACTAGAATATATTCCTGTTAGGACATGACAATCATACTGAGAAAAGTATCCATTACATGTATAGATTAACATTTGTATGCGTTTAGCATATAACAAGTACAAAGCTCTGATACTGAAAGTTATTACTTTCCCAGTAGAGAGACTGGCATCATTAACGACTTTACATTGCTGCTCTCACAGTTAAATGCTTGTCTATGTTTCTTTCATGTTACAGTTACCGATGCACTGGATAAAACCCAACACTTACCATACTGGTCTTAGAGCAGCCTAATTGAAGTGGAGACTTATGCTCCATTTTATGCCTCTCAGATTTTATGCATGCTGCAAATGCATAGTCCTCGATGGTTACCTGTACAATGAGGAAGTCCTCTGTGCCTGGAGTCGTCTCACTGTGGGATGTTTTCTGTACTTGGAGAAGGTTTCCCAGGGGTACAGTAAACTAGAAGAATGCTTCCCAAAGTTTTCTGAATCACTGTTCACTCTCCACATTTCTGCAGTCTACATGCAATTTTATCATCTCCTCATGAGCTGGAAACCAGCACAAGGGCAGTATGACCAGTATGGTGCTTCCTCCTGTGCCCCAAACCAGCTGAGGGTTACAGGCCATCAGCTCCTGCATCAGCAGCGATCATGGACCAGAGCTTAAGAGTGACTAGAAAAGGTATTTTAAGGGTCTGCAAAGGATTTTCTGAATACTCTTCTGCACATGGGACCAAAACATTTAATCTGTAACAAATTCTAGGATATCATATCATCTGTTAAACCTCAAAAATAAACTACATCATATATGTACAAAGCAGATACCAAACCAAAACAACTGCGGCTCAAGGAGGAATTTGGAGCATGGCTTGTTTTCAAGACTGGTTGGAACAATTTTGGATGTCAGCCAGCTGAGTAGCAGAAATTGCAAAATTAAAGAAACAACTATCAATTGCTCAAGATTTAAAAGTGCATATTAATATATGTAGAAACTTGCAGCTCCTTACCTGATAGTTATCAGCCTCTAAGGATGCTCCATTACCTCAGCAGAAGAAAGGAAATAGGAGGGGAGCAAATATTTCATATATTTACAACTAATTTACAGATCATCAGCTGAGGGAGAGAAGCATGCAATAAGCAGCAGCTGGCAAGAAAAGTAGTACTGCTAGGGGCTAAGGGACTGTCTTTTCCCAGTGTTTAAGGGCAGAGAAGAGAAGAGAGAGCAGGGAGATAGAAAGCACTCACAGTATGCCTATCAGGCATCTGAAAGCCCAGAGCAGTCAGAAACTCAGCAGTAGGATTTAATGCCATCATGTTTTCTGGATTAGGGTCTTTTAGTTGCTATTCTTCTTAATGGAACAGCCTATCAAGACTGCTTTGAAGAAATTAGAGAAGAATAAACTAGAAAAGAAGAAACTTTATCTCCATTTTAAATGTTTGTCTCTACCATCTTTTTGTTCCTGATTTCCTCTTCCTTTTCTTCTTTCCATTCCCTGCCATCTTTTCTTTTCCATTGACTTCTTGGCTTTCCAAAATATCCATTTGCTTCCTTTGTCCATCTCAATACCATATAGCTATAATTCCCTTTTTCACTTTTATTCGGGTGTTATACAATTTTTTTTACTTCTCCCCTTCCTCCCTCCCTTGCTTTTTCACATGTCTCATCCATACTGCAATGGTACCTCCAGAAGCTTCAGGTCTGAATGATGGAGGTTTGGTCATATTTGGAATAAGCATGAATACTGCAAGCATTAGGGCAGCTGGGATCAGGCCATGACATCTGGGTGAGACACCCAACTGCATGGAGAAAAGGGGATAAGCAATAATGGGTTGAAGGGCATGCAAAGGAGACCTCAGAACCCAAGGAGGAAGAAACTGGAAACATGACAAGACATTCCAGACTTTTGATATGAAGAGCTGGAGGGGTGGGAGGAGAGCTGGGGAGGTGCTTTATGAACGCTGCAGGTGTGCTGGGCTTCAGTGGGAACCCTGCAAGGGACAGACTTTCAGGAGGAGCTCAAAGGTACAAAAGTTCAATGGCATGAAAGACACACGCTCTCACCCATTGTTACCTGTTGACCAGCATACCATGATCAGGGCATGAAGAAACCAGCCCTGCTGGAAGTGAGGCCCTGATGGCCTCCTGTGCAGCGTTATCACTCTATTAAGATGGTGGGGTATTGCACATGCACAGCAGAGTTTTACATGTGAACAGGTTTTGGCACAGGGTTTCTCAGAAGGAAGTCCTCCTCTACCACCCACATTCTCCTGTATCCGCTGTGGCAGACACATTTCCCGTCATTCACATGGTGCAACCTGTAGTCTCACAAATGAATAGCTCACTTCACTCAGACTATTTGCAGTAATCTTTTGTTTGATTGCTCTTTGGGCTACAGAACAGCGTAAAACGGTGCTGCCAACCCTCCCATCAGCTTCTGCTTCCTCAGTGGCACTCATCCAACAGGACTGTCAAAGTACTCACATGCCCTGTGAGGGGTTCAAAAACCCCACTGCTGCTTTTCTTAAGTTCCTGTGGGCTAACTCACCTCATTGAGCTGCCCAGTTCTTGATGCATCTTTGTGATAATCGGAAGGGCTGGGGCAAAGGTGCAATTGCATGCTAATCCCTTCACTTACCTACAGATAATGAATAGGTAAGAAGGAAAAGCAAGACACAGAAAAGATGCAGAGCATACTCATTACAATTAAGGAGGTCACTGTGTTAGTGTTTGTAGTTCCTATTACCACAGCTACCAAGAGTTTTGTCTTTTAAAACATTTAGGAAAAATCATGCTAGCTTCTGTCAGTGCTAACACTGTGGTACAGCGTGGGCCTGGATTTTTGCAATGCTCCCCCCGCCGCAGTTTGCTTCCTCCCTTGAATGGATAATTCCATGAAATTACTCCTATTTCCTGTAAAAAGGGACACTCCCAACCTGGAAAACCAAACGGGCTTTTAAATGCCCACATGTGCAGCTGTTACCCACATTCTTTCAATGCCTCAGTACAGCCCAGAGGCTGAGCATGGGAAACATACCCTATTAGCAGCTGAACCAGAACAAAAAACGCCAGAAGACAAAGCCACACAAAGGCTCCGTGCTGGCCTGCAAGAACTGATGACCAGGATCAAGTGTTCTGTGCAATTAATTAATAAATTTAATGATAAAAAGTAAGCTGAGCCCAACAAATTAACCAACCCCCTAAGTCACAAAAAAAGCACCTCTACTAAACACGGACCAGGAGTGCTGACTAGATGGGATTCAGGACAACAGGCCATTGCTGAGGAGCAGTCACCTGGAGACACCTCTACAATATCTTAGAGAGGAAGAAACCAACTGCAGATGGCATGATGGGGCTGGTGTCCTTCCCCTCAGCTCAAGAACATTTCCTATGGGATTGCTACATTACCTATGGGTGAAGGACCCCAGTGCCCTAGGAGAAGGACAGCTGGATGGAGGACTAAGCCAGACCTTTTTCAGGGTCTACAGTAACACAGGCCATATAGGTATTTTCAGGGTCACAGCAAGAACCTTGCTGTGGGACTCAGGTGGCCGTGGGTGTATCTGAAAGAAGAAAGTCATGGATGTCAGAGGATTGCAAGGGGAGAATTGACGAGAAGATCCAGTTCTTGTCCAAGAGCTTTACCCACACTGAAAGCACCACTAGGAACTATTGTGTGGGCCTGGCCAGACTGCTGGCAGGTGGGACAGGCTCGGCCCCTACAGGGCAGAGCAGAGCAGTGGATGCCTTAGTGGCACACCTGGAATAAATGGGGCTTCTCTCTATTAAAAAGAAACCAACAAACAAAAAGACACAAGGGAAGTGAAGGGGTATAGTTAAGGGCAGGGATGGGAAGAGGGAGGCAGGGTTCTTGAAACTTGGTGTCATTGACAGCCTTGGATGGCAGCTCTTGAAGATGCCTGAAACCCCAGCTGGAAGATGGGCAGGTGGGAGAAGTAGCAAATGCATGTGTCACCCCAAATGGGTTTGCCATAATGATAAACAGGGAAGGCCAAGAGGGAGTTACAGCTGGGGCAAAGGAGAGGCAATGCCGAAAGGGACTGTGACTCAGCAGCAGAGATCACAAAGAGGAGCCCTTGATGAGCACTGTCAAGTAAACAGGCATTTCAGCACACCGGAGGTTTGAACCAGGGCTGCAAATTGGATGGAGGTGTGAGGGCCTGGAAAAGCAGCTGGGACAAGGACACACCATCCCTAAGGGGGCTGAGGTCAGCAGAGGTGAGTGTGGGAGACTAAAGACAACAAAGGCTTAAAGCCATCAAGGAATGCTTGAAGGAAGGGAGACAAACAATGATAGCAAGAGGGACGAGAAATTTTCAGCCTTTTAGAGGTTCACATTTCATTTTGAATTAAGGATTTATTTTCTATTTTGGCTATGATTGTATTATGCATAGCTCTGTGTGTGCCAATACATGTTACTTCAGCACAGACAAGTTACTACGTTTCATTTAAATTTGAAGTAATTAAGGGCAGCTGATACTGACTGAAGCACTATATCTTTTTTCAGATTAGCATCTTTGTTGTAATGAAACAGGTTTACAGAGTACTTGCATTATTAAAATCCTTCATAAAGCAAATAATTATTTTGGTCTTCATCCCGAAAATAAGCAGTTTTAACAAATTGCCTTGTGCTATTTATAGTAGTTGCATAGACTGTGTGTTGATTGTATACAGTCAGGGACTAAGTTATGCAATTACCCATTAATTACCCATGGATATCAGTGCAAAGCACTTAGCTTGCCTTATTACCACAAAATCTGAATGTCTCTCAGTTTTTTATGTTTTTATTCTCACAGCATCCCATCCTATAATAACAAGAAATACTATTAAACCTGTTGATATTAATGGGACACAGATCCTGAGCTCTAAATACCGTGACTGTTCAGTGAAAAGCACAACCCCGGGTTAGGTACTTACACACGCACCAGAAGAGCCAATCCTGACTCACAAGAGGGTTTAGAACAGTTGCTCCCGAGGGATTTTCCAAACCTAAATATTGCTGCTGTAATAAAACTTGTAAGTTCAGAAGTAGAGAAAATTTTTATTTTCCATGTGAAATCTCAGATTTTCTATATTTTTTATGTTTAGTTTTGCATGTTATTTCCAACAAAATTTCTTGCTGACATTATAGGAAAATACAGTTTTCTTTTTTTTCTTTGTAATGGTCCATATTTATTATGTATTTTTCTGTTGCACTAGATTCAGAATACATTAAATATCTGTAGCTCATTTGTCTTCACATGTAACTTTTACTACTATAGTAAATTTTGAAAGAATTGGTATCGCTGTCCCACATTCATGCATTTAAAAAACTCGTCAATAAGCCCTATATTTCCTAAGCTTTGGTTTACTGCATATACATGTATATATATGAAAAAAATATTCACCAGCAGTGAAATCCAACATAAATAAAGCATGAGACTAATCATTATTTTGTGCGATCAGTTTATCTAGGATTGCCACGTGGTGGAGAGGAGCCACAGGCTGAGACAAGTCTTTGTACTTTCCCAAGTCTGTCATGTTCATTCACAAACAGGTCTTGATTCTTCTGCAGGAAAAAATATTATTTGGATATCTTTCTGAAACTCAGGATGGCATTTATTTTTTGTGCTGTCGTTTCTGCTCTACAGCTGAATTCAAAGCCTGAAGGATCAGATGTTTGTTGTTCTGAATGTTGT
Organism: Fregata magnificens; assembly: GCA_013389945.1. NCBI lineage: Eukaryota > Metazoa > Chordata > Aves > Suliformes > Fregatidae > Fregata > Fregata magnificens. Next base: position 216,920 of record WAAD01034495.1, on the reverse strand, counting down.
AGCTGGTCAGTTCTACCAGCTTGTCAAACTCCTCCTCTGTGTAGGTAAAGCTGTTTAAGCAGTATGGCGAAAAAATGCTGGAAACGTCCACGTTGCCCTGCGCCATCTCAACGGGGCTGCGCTCCACACCTGAAAAATAAAGAAAGGTCATCGATGGGGTATAGATATGGTCCCACGTCCCGCTTTCCAGATGGGGCACAACGTTGCTCCTTGCTACCTGGACACCTGCATTTCTCTCCCATGGGAGCCACAGCAGAAGAGGGAGGGGACCACACTAGGCCATGCCTCCCATCCCGACACAGCCAAAGGGCGACCAGGCGGTGGGAGGACTGTCTCTATCCCACGGCTTACCAGGCTCTTTGTATTTTCTGAAGGTGTCATTCACCAGAGGGAAGAACACCACCGTTGGCGCCTCTGGGGTCTCTGCATCTTCGAAGATGTAGCACTCCTTTAGATTTTTCTTTTCTTCTTCACTCAGGTGGATTTTAGGAAATGGGATTCCCTGCTTTAGGAAGTACTTGGAGGCTTCTTCCAAAGGCTGCATTCAGACAGAAAAAACAGAAAAGGTCAGAAATTCTGCCACTCCCCCAACTTTTCCTAAGGCATAACGCATCCATCACAGGCCCTTCACAAAGATCCAGGAACAGTGTTCGCTGTCAGCATTTCTTCTGGCCTTGCTCTCTTGCATGAGATATTAAGCACTAGTTATTAACAGAACAACAGTTCAAGACCCAGCCTCCAACTTGCACTCCTGATAGTTGTCCTACCTCCTCCTCCTCATCAACCTTTATCTGCAAGATAAATAAGATGTTCACGGCTGCGGGCAAGGGTGGCCTAGCCACTTAGGACACAGAAACATACCCCTTATTGGAGAAAATCCTGAAATGAGCAGAAAGGACAGGAATCTGAAATGGTATGGTTTTTAAATATGGATTCACAAAGGTACAAACATTTTGTTGATAAAATATTTAAAAGTCTCTAACTGTCTCAGATGCATTAAGATGGTTGTGAGAAGTGATGTAGGCATCTGGGAGCAAATATCATCTTGACTGAATCTTGTGGGCGTGCAAGTAATTTTGAAAATAGGAATTTTGTTCCTGAATCTGGTTGGCACGTATGAAAATTTTAGTCTTCAAGAACTTCTGTCTTATCCATATCTAGTAACAGGAATTATAGACCATGTTGTTAGCTCGTATTTGAAACAGCAGATACAGCGTCAAAGGACAATTCTTCTCCACAATTTAGAACCAAAAAAAAAAAAAAATCCAGTTACTGTTCTAAAGACAACTGGACAAATTACTTCTAATTCAGCTGCTTGTGAATATCTTTAGATGGATATCACAAGGCAAACGAAACGAGTTCTTCAGTGGTGGTACTAGTTCCAGAGGAACACTCCATACAGAGCGTAGCCTCGATAGCCATGTCGAGATCCCAGAAGCACACAGGTCTAGGAGATAGCATTTACCTATCAATCAGGGGGTTAACTAAAATAAAAGATTCAGAAAACTGGTACTACTTCTATTCTCCTTAGGGGATTTGCCATCGTATATCGGCATCACTAAGAGACCTAGGCATCTACAAAATGGGAGCTGTACACCAAGAATCCTTTTCTCCCAGTAACAGTTTCTTCTACATAAATTATTGTGACTCCTTAGGAGTTAAAGTGGGCTAAAAGGGCTAAAAGACAGCAGTCATTATTGAAGAAAATGGAGTGGTCATCACACCGATGTCTGTGATCCAGAAGAATAGTTTAAGTGTAGGACAACATCCACTTTCCTCTCCGGCCTCATGAGCGGTGGGTAGCTGATATCGATGTATCCCGCCGTGTCTGCCAGGCACATGAACTCTGCTGTTTCTGTCAGCTGGTTGGGGAAATTCTCTAGTACAGTATCTAAAAGGAAATATTTGTTATGATGAGTGATTCACTGAAGAAGTAATATATCTGTGGTTTGGCTAATAATAAGGGAGGAAAAAAATGCCTCTTGTCTCCCCATTACTTTTGTTTCCAAGACCCTGCCACACTACAGAAGCTCAGCCTTGACACAAAAAAGAAAGACCTGTCCAAAGTAAAAAGACAGAGCTCCTTCACTTCTCATGCTGCTCTTCTTCCATCCCGGATGAGCAGTAGTTGCCCTTTCCTGGAGTCAAGGGACTTCTTGGAGCTGATTTGACTGCATGAAATTTAACTAGTTTTCTTCAAATTTTTGTTTCCAAAGTGAAGAATAAAGCTTGTTCATCCTCTGCCTTCTCTTCACTGATGAAAACACCAACCATCTAAGCAGATAAAAATAAATATTCAGGGATGTTTACCTTTCCATATACAGAAGCTTTTGCTCTGAAGGTATTCACTGTGCACCTGGAATCCCTTCAGGAAGTTGTAGAACTTTGAAACCATCACCCGCTCGGTCAGGACCTGCCGAATGATGCCCATGATGCCACATTCAGGGGTGACTAAGTAAGTCTCCAACTCATGGCTCCTGGCTGGTGGGGAAGGCTCATCTCCTTCTGAAGGACAGAGGAGACGAACAAGTTGTTGTTTTGATACGGTTCTTTGCAATACTTAAAATACCAAAAGGCATCTAATATTAGCTAGAGGAAAGAAGATCCTAAGATATGACAACATACAGTCAAATCAATGTCAAAGTAGGAACAAGAAGAAAATCAATCTTCAGTAAAGCATATTCCATGAAAAACAAAGTCAGCGTCTCAACACACTTCCTAAAGCTGGAAAAAGTGATCTACTGCTTGATAGAAGTCATAGGTGGATTCCCTGTGTGAAGGTCAGGGTAGCCTGAGAATCTGGACAAGTTCTTTTAAAATTAGTCCAAATCAGCTTTGGAAAAAAAAAAAAAATGCTGTTGGGAGACTTAGATATCCAGAAAAGAGCAGAGAAAAAGGGTTGTGCTAAATGACACGTCACGAGATTGGGAAAGAGGACCAATGACTTTCTATCATAGGCATTTATTGACCTCAGGGTTCTGCAACACTTCCATGGAGAAAGTGGTGAAAAGCCCATAAACCAAACTCGCTAACCACATTTGAACACTGGAAGGACAGCCAACACCTCTAAGGAGAACACAGGTCTACAAGAAGATCAAAGACAATTGAAATGGAGTTCCGTGTAGTTGATATATCCAAGTCTTCAACAACAACATACAAAAAGTACCATCTGCCATGGCAGACAGAGAACACAACACTGAGATTCTTGTTACATGTAAGTTCACTGAAAGGCCCCTGGCAAAGATGATCTGTTAAAAACCTTCAGTAGTTCTATATTTGGTGGCAAATCATCCCATGCATAAATTCAGTCCAAGGGACGCTAATGGAAATAATGTTGCTCTGAATTAATTCAGAGAGGAAAACTGATTAGATATCAGTGGCAACATGACACCTCAGCGGAAAAAAAAAAAAAAAGCAGTGCAGCATTGGTCTCAGTTTTAAGATTTAAAAAGCCTTCATAAAGATTTCACACTATATGCATCTGAATGTAACATTCATTTAAAGATTCATAAGACAACAGATAAAGTAGAAACAGAAACATAACCAACCAACATCAAGAGTCCTGTGTCGGGTACACCTCAGTGAGCACCTTTCTGTAGGATCTGACGAATGCCAGGCATCCAAGAGATTGTAGGAAAAGACATTGCTCCACAGGCCTGTGCAATGGTAGAGAACAGGGAAACTGTTTTGGAAATATTTTAATGGAAAATATCCCTCTAAAAAAATAACCTTTCAGCTTTGCAAGGGGTACCGGAAAGCCTCAAGTTTTCCAAACTCTCACCAAAAACTGTATGAAGTTCTTTTGCAGCAACTCACATTCTGTCCTCAAAGACGAACCTAAATAGTTTTAAACATTGTGCCAGGCCTTCAGCCACTGTAATTCATTGTCACATACAGCTATTGCCGATAAACTGCAAACCAACATTTTCTTTCCTGCAAGCAACTGTCATCAGAGAGTAAAACCACGTCATTTCCCATAAAATAAGGGTTTGCTCTACAAAGTATGTCATATACAACCATATACTCAATTAAAGGTTTGGAGGCTGCTCCTGAACAGCCAAGATTCAAGTGGTTAGAGCACAAGTTGGGATAGTCTGCAGAGTAGCCCTCTAAAACAAGACATCTTTACTGTCCCTTGTAAGATTTCTCTTGCCACAAGTTCTTTTGAGTGAGACTGCTCTCCCTCTCCTTGTTATTCTCATCCGTATAGTCCTTCTTCCACTTTTTCCCTCCCACTTAAAAGAACATCTAAAAATGTCTCCCCAGTGCAGAAATCTCCAAAAGTGTCTTGGATCTTGAAAAGTATTTCTTCTGCCACAGGCCCTGAGAGGAACTCTGCCAGAGAAGGCAGTGCTGAGCTTTGCCTTGAAAATCTCTACCAATGAAAGCTTTGCAAAAGCCATACATAGCAAAGGATGCAATAATTTGAATGGCACAATACAATAATTATGCATTCCATAAATTAGTAACAGAAATACAATTCCCTTTTAAACCTGGCTTGTTTGTGGAGTGGGACAAGAAGCCAAGGGTCTTCTGCTTCACAGGAAGTCCACATAAGAATGGGACTTGCTTGAGAAATGTTAGAAATAAATACACAATTAAGAAATCAGATAGGGGCTCTCTGGCTCTACACTTAACTGGCAACCAGAGTTCATTTGCAGGTAATTACTGGCCAGTTTCCATCAACACAACATAATTTCCCTGCAGCTTGAGAAGGTTCTGTCCAGGCCTCCTGTGAGAAGGCAACTCCTCTCATTTCTCCTGTCTTCACCTGGTGCTTTCTCACTCCATAACTCTTCCAGCACCCTGAGCCCCAGAACTTACACTCTGCTCATGCATTTTAATATCTTCCAAACACTGTTGTCCCCCCCAAATTTGGTCATAATTACACAGCAATGTTTCCCTAGCCTCTTGCACTGAATTTTCATGGTACCTATATTTGCTGAAGTAAGAACTATGAAGAGAGACGGTATGTTTTACTAGGCTGACAGAGTTGAAAATAGCAGACAAGCTTTCATGCACCCCAACGTTTCTTCTGGAAACCTGAGGGTCTTGTATCCCCATAAGCTCATCCAATCTTTCCAGCTCTAGCCATTGCTCTTTTATAAAAGGCCTTATCTCTCCCTGCAAATGACACCTTGCTTTTATCCTTAAACTATCACGCTGTAACTAATAGTACATTTTAATTGCAACCCAAGAGGGCATTACATGTTGTATCACTAGATGGCAACATTGCTTTAACTCTCCACTCTATCTTTTCTAAAGATACACGTGTGGCTGTGGGTTCACCAGCCCAATTCAGGTGCTGAGGGCGAGAACAAAGAGCTCAGCCCAGACTGGATGTGCTGGGTGTGCTTGCTACCTGGCCACCTCAGGTATGAACACGCTACACCGCTGTCATTGCAAAACTGCAACGGAGGCACAATGTTCTCTGAAGATGGTTCTGTAGTCCCACCTAGCTCTGTAATCCACCTCCTACCTCTGGCAGTCAGCACAGAGTGCTTAATGGAAGAGTACGTGAAAATGGAAAGTATGAAGGGATCTCTTTTCCAGTGTACTCTCCAGCATCTCAAGGTTCTGGATTTGGTACTTCTAGTGCTGGTGGCTGCATCTGAACTACTGTGTTTCAGAGCCACCAGTGGGACTACCTTCCATTAATTTGGCCTGCCCTTTTCAGACCTATTTATACTCTTGGATCCCGTGTTATCTTCTGCGTCTTTTCCCTCAGCCACCTGTTTTCTTAACTCATGACATCACTAAAAGCTCTAAGCATAGCCATTAAAGCTCTGAGATTTAGTGTCTGTGTGGCGCAATCTTCTGTTCCTCATGGCCAGCTATTTTCTCATGGTCGCACCAATATGACTCTGCATTCCTCCTGCATCGTACAATGAGGTGCACAACTTCTCTGCACACCAAATAAGGAATACCACATGGTGTTGCTAGTTGTATGGATTTTTCAGTTCATAAGTAAACCCTTTCTTACTGGTATCCTTGGTGTCCTGTTGTGTGTCGTGCTTATTTACATGTAACATATCTTTTGTTCAGGGTTTAAGAGCAGATGGACTATTCCACAGAAAACTTCAACCCAAAGAACCAGCATACAAAGGAGTCTGGTAGAGAGTTCTAGCATTACGCAAAATTAAAACAAGAATTGCGTAAAAACTGCAAAGCTGTCTTGCATGCATTACTAGGAGCTACCTACTTTACAGAAATAAGGATGACAAAACTCACCGATTTAATCATGCTAACAAAATTACCAAGGATTTAGAATACTATAAAACTTGCAAAAATAGCAGTAACAGTTCAGCGAACTACTCAAAATTGCCATGTTTTATAACAAACTTAGTAACAACATTGCTTTTTGTTATAAAATCATGCCATTCATAGACAAATTTGGTTTTAAGATTCCAGTTTCAAAATACAAATATTTTCCATGTGGAGCTCTGCTGCTGGTAGGTTCAAAACAAACCTAACCTCTTTAAGCAGCCCTGAAACTTCAGGCGTGAGAGTCACCATTCAAGACAAAAGCAACAATGAATAGAGTTATCTGAAATTTTCTTTAAGTATTTTTTAGCCCATCTCCAGTGTCTAAGGAATTCAGCCAGCATGTACAACATGTTGTACACTTTGCTTCAGTCCTCCATGTTGCAGGGCACTGATTGCAATATGCAGGGTCTGTATTATATAAAAAATAAAGTAAATTTTTATGCAATTCAAATTTTCACAATGGACCACATCACCTTTCATGAAACAGATGCGGGATTCAGGGAGCTTCTTCATCAGGCGACCCATGAAGAACTCACTGCCAAAATCCTCTGCACGAATGAAGGCGCCGTATTTTAAGAACCCGACCTCATAAGGGGTGAACTCCACCCATTCTGCAGAGGCACAAAATGAAGTTTTAAATCTCAATCCTACCCCTACCTCCCTGCAGGAAGGGCTCTGAAATTACAAAGAAGCAGCTGTTGGACAAACCCCATCAGCAGGGTGATCTCAGACTGGCCTTCCTCAGTGTAAGGAGTTAACAATCAGCTGGTTTCAGCCACTCACTCAGTAATGTTTCCCAAACTTGTTCATTCAGAACTTTCTAATGACGCTCTCCAGATAAGACATAAGTGAAGTTTATACCAAAAGGGTCAGCTTAAGTTACCCCACATGTGGAGCTAAGACTTTGACTTGTGAATACCTTGGTTGTCCTTAAACACCTCCCCCAGATTTCTCCTGCCCCACAGAGGATGGGTTCCTGCCAAAGTCCAGGCACAAAGCCTAGAAATGGAAGAGGAAGTTAAGGAGGAAAATGAACTGTTTATGAATGCCATGGTTCAGCAATGCAAGGGGTTGCAGGACATGTAGTAACTGATAATGCAGATCATTTGAACACCAGCCGAGTCCAGATACAGCTCAGTTTTGCCATCACCTTTGAACTCTGAAAGGCTGTAGTCTTCTTTGATGTTGAGGATCATGTAGATAGGTAGGGGATTCTGACCCTGATTCAATGCCTGTCGCTCATCTGAGAGTTTGTGGTTGTTTTTCTGTGAATTGACCAGAAACAGAGAAAGAATAAAACCAAGAGACTTTCTTGGCATGGTGTACAGGCTTGCAAGATTACAGCAAAATAAATACCTGTTTCCATCTGCATTTTCTTATTCTCACCACTCATTTTTGTCCACACATTTTTTTAACCAAGGGGTCATCTAAACATTTACACATCCAGATAAGCTTATTTAATTACAGGTGAGCTGTAGGACACTTTGTGGTACAATGGTCCCTCATTCTTCCCAGTAAATGCATCCACTTTACATGCATTATTTAAGTTCTCACAGGGAGGAACAGAGCAAAAGAAACCAAGAGCAGGACTCTGCTGTTAGGTGCTCAGATACTCATACTGGTAGAAGGAGACACAGGTTTTCTGCTCTACAGAATAACCCTTGGGCTGCTGATTATGTGTTGAGAGACCTGTGGGGACAAATTCCCTTTGTTAGTCAGCAGAAATTATCTGCTGGAAAATGCTGGCATGCTCTCAGGCTAGCATCTGTCCCTGGACCTTCATTTTCCATACAACAGTATTCAGTAGCTGTTAGGGAAAACATAGACATGCTACCCCATCACTTAATGCTTTTTCCAGCAGAAGCCCCCAAAAATCAATGCTAGAGATCTGGTATCCCTCTTGCTTCCGCAGTTTTAGCTCCTTGTCATAGTACTTCAAGCTCTCCAGGGAAAAGCAGCTTAGCTTGCACTTGGTCATATGTCTGCGGACTTCACCAATCGGTCTGGACAGATCCTTGTGTGACCAGTCAGCGCTCTGGTACAAATGTGACAAGGTCCTGGGGAAAAGAAAGGAAGTATGTTGTCATATGCTCAAGATGCTTTCACTTTTTAGACTTGGATTTAAGGACTACATCAAATGAACTAGCTGAGGTTCACTGAAAATATTTTTTGGGCTCAGTTTATTATTTGAAGAGATTTTTTGATTTAGGGGACCCCCCCCAAATCACTAGTGAAACCTGAGGGTTTGCAAAAAGCCCCTCCGTGCTATGTGGGTTTACGCACAAGGCTGTGTTTTGCACCAGGATCGTTCACTAGGAAAGATCCTAGAGATGAAACAAAGGGTCAAGGAAAATGTTGTTCCCTGTAAGCAGTGCCTAGGCCATACGCTGCCTCAGGCAATGTGTTCCCAATGCAGCAAAAAAAAAAGCTCGAGACTGAAGTAGTACACCTTCCTTTACCAAAATGCAGAGAATAAATCTCTCACACAGCAGACTCTAGAGGTGACGAATGTTGTCTTTGTTCAGGATCTCCTTACCATGTTGAACCAGATGACCCAGTGATGTATGAAATAACATCTAAGAGATCCAGCTTCTGAAGACCCAACAGGTTGCCTAACAGAGATGTCAGTGCCCGGGTGCCACCTCCTGTTGTCATGACTGCTACAACTGGCACCTGTTTAAACGTCAACACAGCAGTGGTAAGCAATAACTTAGTCTACCAGCACATGTGATCAGAGCTGAGCAAATTACAACATTTTCATCCCACAAGAAATTCCAACATTTCACCATTTCCCAAGCAGGAGAGAAAAAGATGAAAACCTGGTATTTTGCACATAAAAATAATAATAATAAAAAAAAAATCTGGCAATTTGCTAATTTTTACTTCTTTGATCAAAATCAATCGATTATGATTCTAAATTGTTACATAGTGGCTTACCAAAACAGCTCAAAACTTGTTGTTTCAAGGCATTTCAATACTAAACTGCATTTTCCTTAGTGGAACATTGTCTCATGAGAGCTCTGTTTTGAGAACCAGCAGAGCTCATCCTCTCTTGTATGTCAAGTATAATGACTAGATTACATTTCCTATAAAGTACCTACATAATTGGAATGATGAACCACAAAGCCTAATTGCATGGAAATATAAACTGTGTTACAGGAAGACGAATTCCTCCAAGAAACCCACTGAGAGGAGCCAAATGACATTTCCCATACACATTTCCAGGCAATTGCATCAAAGAAATACCGAGCAGTGCTTCTTTGACCTGATTCAAATCACGCATTTCAGGTCAGAGCAAAATACTCTGATTTGGGTTTAGTTGACTACGAGGAAGCATTCTCTTGTTGGAAAATTAGTAGTTCCCCTAAAAAAGTCTTATACTTAAGAAACTTTTTTCCACTGAAACTAGTGTGCTAATGAGAAATAATATATTGATGTGATCAGTTTGTGAGCAGGGACATCATTTATAGCATCCAAAGCCATTATGTCATATAGTGTTTAATATGCCTTTGGTCCAGCTGTCCTGGGCAAAGGGAAAAGCACAGGTGAAAAAAAACCCTCTCAAAATGAAAAGTTCCTCATTTCTGAAGTGCCTGATCACGGACCATGTTCCCTCCCTAAAGCACCAATCATCCCCATGCCAGCATGGACATGAACAAATACAAACCCTAACTCAGACAGATGAGAGAAAAATGTTGAATGTCTTTGTGCTGTTAGAGTGACAACACATCTGAAATGATGAGCAGCAGAGGAGAGAGTCTGTGATAAGAAACATCCTCATCAGTCAGTGTTATGTATCACTTTAACTGTTAGGTTTTCCCCCTCCAAAATCTGATAATATAAAATACCTTATGGGAGCTTGGTGACTGAATGTTCAGCTAAGAGAGTAGGACTATCTAGGTCTATAATTCACAGATTAAAAAGAAACAAAGCAGGGAAAAAATGCTGATTTATGACATTCTGTTTTCTGAGCAAACGTGTAGCAAGTGGGTTTGATATTACCCATGCTCTCACATTGTTTCATCTAAACATTTCTCGATGCTTTACATGGGCCACTGAATACATCAGGGCTGGTTAAGGAACAATACACAAATGGCTACAAGCATAACACATTCCTGTTACACAGCACGGTCCAGTCCCTATGATATTCCCCATACCTCATGGTCTTGTAGGTCTCGCTTTAAATGAAGTGCTTTTTTCAGAGCAGAAGCCACAAACTTCCTCCGTTTCTGTAGGAAATTTTGCTCCTCCATACACAGATCAAACTCCAAGCGAACATCTAAGTTTCTTGACCTCAAACAAAGTCCAGGGTTAAATAGGATGTGCATGATCACTTACAATTAATGTCTGGACCCATGCTTACAAGTCGTAAACTCTACTACTAGGCTTAGAAAAGCTACTGTTGTGGCCCCACAAAAGCACATCACAGACAGTATAGACAAGGTAGAGAAAAGGCTGAGAAAGTTAAAAAGTTGTAAAATCTTACAGAAAAAAAAAAAAAACCAGAAACATTGTTTATTGCTACACTGATTTTCAAGACGTGTCTAACATAAATACTGCAATCCATATACAGATACTATAAACAGTGGAATAGTTAGGATTTGTTGTCTGAAGACCTCCAGGTTTTATAAATACAAATACTCTGGATTATTTACAAGTAAGGAAAGTGATGTATAAACACATATTTTTCTAAACTCGTAGCTCCATGGATTTTGCAGCCGGAAAAGATCATTCTCCCCATCCAAACTGAACTCCCGCATAGTAGCGTAACAGGAAATTTCAGCCAGCACAGTTAACAATGTTCACCTTCCGGACATGGGTAACTAACACGGGGTAAATAGGGGTAAATATAATCACTGACACTAAATACTTTCTGCCTTAGTTACAAAAAAGGTAAGAAGGCAGAAGAGCTGGGCAATATCTTTTTTTCACAACCATAAAACCCAAAGGCAGAATTTCTTACCAGTCATTTGACTTCATGTGTAAATTGATTATTTCATCCTAGAAAAAAACCCACAATATAAGCACTGGACATGATTTTATGTCCTTTCCTTTCAGTCAGCTTTGAAGCCCTTCACTTTTTCTAAAAGCCATGTTGGAGCCACAAAGCCATAACAATCTGAAAATCAATCCAATTTTTAAAACTTCTCCAATTCCACTTTATTTTCTTTAAATTGTTTTATACTAAAGGTACACAGAGCAGTTATACAGTAAAAAACCACACCAGCTCTGCCAGTGTGCCCTGTCTTGCCCCATCGTTTGCATTTGCTCTGACCTGCATTAGTCCCCGAGCTGGTCACAGAAATCCCTCTCTAAAATGTTTGGCTGCGGTTTTTGGTTCTACTCGGTTCATATGAAAATGTACTGGTCCATAACCCTCTCTGTTAGGAACGTAAGGGCACTAGCAGTTACATACCTAAACCCCTACTTCACACTGATCTAGTTAACTCATGCCCATTGATCTTTGGTCCATAGCTCCACATTTATTCTAAAAAGTTGGTATCCATCACCTTTGCTACTGCTACTTTCTCCTTGAAGGGAAGTGAATCCAGAGGAATAGCGAGGGATGCATGGCAGTCTTTTTTCTCTTCACCTGATGTACACTGAAAAATAAATTATAATGTAGAAAAATATTTAATGTATACACCACAAAAAAGCACTGTCAACAACTTATTTTTTTAAATGGGGTCACCGTCCAGTGATTTCCAAGTTGGCATCTAATATTTAGGTGTCTTAGGGGGTACAGTGCTCTTCCAGAGCAGAAGATCACAAAAGATGGCTTTTAATTAAAAATACAAATTCTTTCCATTTGCCTCAGTCAACTATGCAAAACCATGAGTTTACTATGCTTACTCAAGCTAACAATCACATACCGAGCAGAAATTACGCTTCTTCTCTGCTAGAGCCACACGCAGCTCTGACAGGCTGTACTTGAGGTAATGGAAGTCCAGGGGCTCCGCAGGTCGACGGGGAGAGCCCAGAGACAGGGCCTGGCTCTGTTCGTAGGATCCCTTCACTGAAAATAAGAAGTTTTTTTCTAAAAAAAAAGATTAAAAGCATGCAGATAAGTTAATGATTATGATGTCAGAAATAGAACATTAAATGGTCATGCAGAAGTTGTCATTTTAATATACAAAACATTCAAAAATCCTTAAAAGTTCCCAGACTCTATTTATCCAAACAGGGAACATTACAGGAAGGACGCAAAAAAAAAAGAAGAAAACAAAAAGCTTATAAAACAGCAGTAGCTGTTTTAAAAACTCAGACGTACAGGCAAATGGGGCAAAATGTAAATTATTGAGATAGAAATATATACTTACTTCTATTTTACAGCACTAGTGAGATTTGTTATCACTCTAATCATTCACTCTAATATCAAAGTCCAGTTTTTATAGTTAATTAGCATAGACACACTATAATTGTTGGATCTATGATCCTGTATATACACCTAACCATCCAATTCCTGTGCTCTAATTGTAAGAACAGAGTAAGGAAATTACCAGATAAGAAAATGACAAACAAAAAGAGAAATTTTCAGTTTACTATAAAATAAGATTTTTTGTTTCTAGTTTAAAGTCTAACCTGAAGGTTCTTTCTTTGTCCATCTATTGTCCACCAGGACTTCCAAGCAGGAAATTTCACGAGACTGTAGCAGGGATGAACAATGTGAGAATTAAGTATACAAAACATGCCATATCTGAGTCACTTCACTGCTACCTGTCTCTGGTCACCTGGGTCCCTGGGGTCTGGAAAACTGTCCACCCTGTGTTTGTTAGGCTGATAAGAGAAAGACCTTGGCACTCTGAAGAAGTGCCAGGTTTCAGCTGAAAGAAAAATGGCTGTGGTCCATCCACGGGGACGGGGCTGGGAAGGGAGTGGAAATAACAGGGGAGGGAATGGGAGTGTGCTGAGGCCTCCTGAGGGTAGACTGATGGGTCGGCCAAACCACAGGGCTGTCCTTGCAGCCCTGCTTCGGTGAAGTTGGACAGCCAAGTGCTACCTCCTCTAAATAGTGAGTTAGGGGCAGTCAAGAAAGCAACTTCCATATCATCCTATGGAGGTGGGGAAAACAGGATGGCTGTGGGGGGGTCCCAAGAGAAGTCCCCAGAGTGAATGACACAGAGGCAGTAAGTCAATGAAAGAGCACTTCAGGCTTTGTCAAGAGGCTTGCTATCAGCTGGTGGTGGTAGACAGGTCTCTGGGTATCCCCGGTATCTTTCCTAATACATCCTCCCACAGGGAGCAGCACAACAGGATGGCTATCAGTGTCTGACCCCCCCCATCTCCCTCCCCTTCAGCTCTGCCTGCAGCGAGGTGTTGGGGTACCTGCCAGATTCACCACTCCCATCACCAGCATGAAAACAAACATAGAAGAGAAACAGTTTAAAATTACCACTAATACACCATTAGTGACAAGCTTTTCAGGAGGGACTGGACTGAAAGGGAAAAAAAATGCAGTCAGAACTGATATGACCTAAATACATCCTTAAATGAACACCAAGGAATAACACTGTCCTTAAGGGTTGTCTTGTCCAACATAGTCTCAAATATGTCACAGGTTTTTAATTTTGGGAGGCATCTGAAATGTGGCTTCCTTATTTTTTTAATGATAATGGTAAACAATAGCAGTAATAAGCACAGCGGCTGCAGTTGTTATTATCCTTCTCCCTCTTCCAGCAAATAATGGGATAAATTAGTATCCAGGATGAGTCTTGGTAAATAAGGAACACAGTGTTTCAGCCAATATGCAGCTAACCTGATAAACACCAGCTGTTGCTGTGATGCTGGGCATTTTAAACTGTATTATAGTAAATGCTAACATATGTTTTACTGCTTGCCTTTGCAAAGTACCGTTCTTCAGTCCCGTATGGGTTTTACTTACATGCTCTCCGATGCAAACTCAACCTCCAGCATCTCTTGTGTCTGTAAAAGATTTATTCGTTATAAGTATTTGAATTCATTTTCTTTCTCACTAGCTATGGTTGTCAATGATTATTCTGGCTCCTGAAACAGCTCTTAAAATCAAATTTCCCTCCTGCTCTAGGGTATGCTCAGACGAGTGAAAGCAATTGAGTTAGAGTAATTTTGGAAAGTATTCTCCCTCCTTCATTAACTGTCTGTTCTCAGGCTGACTGCACTTGTCCAGAGTAAAATGGTCACACAGGCAGTTCCCAGTCCTAAGCATGCAATAACTCTTGGTTTAAAACTGTCTAAAGCCTTGTTTTCTCTGTATAACATTAACAGAAGACTGATACTGTTGGACAGCAGATGGCATTCTCAATTCTTCTGATTGAAAGGACTCCTATAAACCGGACAATATGTTGACCAGTCACCAGACAAGTTAATATAGACTGCCTGCCGATATCACCATAGAGCTGAATACATACCAATACATACCCTATAAGAAAAGCCAGTGAAACAGCATATCTATAAAGGTATCTAAATCGGACATCCAGATCCCATGTTGAAGTCATTATGTATGCATTCAGGCACACTGAAGTAATGAGATAGTTACAGTAATTGGCCATCAATGGGTTTTAGCACCTCAGCATGGATCTTTCTCTTATATTCAGGTATACACAAAAGAATTACAGGGCAGGGTATCAGTTTTTAAGTGAATACTCCAACATCTGTGCCAGAGTATGCCCAAACTCACAAGCCCTGGTCCCAGGAAAAGAAATTCTAACAGAGAAACTTTGTGCAACAGTGGTGAAGCCTTTTATCTCCAACAAAACCTATTTGAGCAACAGAGTAAAGAAAGAGAAAAAAAAGGTAGCTCTGGTGTCAGAAAAACCCCACTAAGACGTTTGAGGAGCTAGTAAAAACCTTCAGGATTATGTCTCAGGTAGGGAGGTAAACCTTGTCCACTTTGCTGAACAAGCTTTGGAAGGTATTTTACAGGATACATGAAGTGCAAACCAATAGGAAATAAACCCTCCCACCTACAATTGCTTTACAAGAAGTTATTTAGGAGGTAATACTAAAAACGTATTTCCCTCCTGCAGCCAAGACAGTTTTATTCCTCACCTCTGGATTTAGCTGAAAAGTCAAGTGAACAGTTTCTCCGAGCTGGATTTTAGCAACATCAAAGAGGACAGTGAAGAGGAGGTCATCTTTAGTGATTGCGTTTTCATCATAGACTTTCAGCTCAAGAATATTCTGTGAACAGAGGTATGGGATTAGGAACGTCTCTATTTTGAGACCTTACGGAGGCACAAGATGATGTGCTCAGCATGTTAAGGAAGACAGAGAAAGAATGGGGAGAAGTGAGAGAGCATGCATAACCTTTTCATCCACACAGAGCTGAATAAATGTATTCTGAATCTAAAGTAGTTGGGTTTGTTGCTGATTTTCCCCTGCAGAGCAATTTAAATGGCAAAAGCTAGTAGAATCATTAAATATGAGGCTCCCATATTGAAAAACGTGTTTGACCTCTAATTTGGTTTGAGATCACCACTTTTCCCTGAATTTTAGGAAACCATCTAGTGGTCAGGACTTTATTTCTATTGGTGAAAAAAAAATAAATCCTTGGATATAAGCAGTGATTAAAATATGTTAAGGAAGCACCATATAACTACTGCATGATTGCATAATTATATTCTGTAAATTATTAAACAGATCACATGGAGATGATTACCATGGAATCTACAGAAACTGATATGTTTTTGTTAAATTGGTGATAAAATGCACAGAAAGCAGCAGAAAAAAGGCCTATTTCCATTGGATTATATTCTACACCTTTCAATTTCCTCTTCCTTCCTCCTACCGCACAAATCTCCTCTGCCTCCTCTGCCGCCTGCCTGTTTGGATGGACAGGAGTGGTAACAGCCCCTGCTGTGCCTGGTTGGTAGCTGCACATGGGCTGGCTCAGAGGTGTCTCCCAGAGTGCTGAGCAAGTTAACATTAATGGCTGTTTTCTCATTGGGGAAACAATTCAGGCCTCTCTCCAACTATTCAGCATACATTTTCATGTAAATTACAGGGACCCTTAGCTCAGAGATTCTTACTTATCCATCAGATTTAACTGAAACTTGCTAAGAGGTTTGATGCTTATTAAAGGCACACAGATATGCATGTGGTCTCACACACAAACACATGCACAAAAAAGAGTGAGCATTTGAGCTTTGTTGCCTTAAAAGTTCGTAATGAATCACAGGAAGGTCCATAACTAAATCCGGTAAGTGATTGAATATACAAATATACTGAAAGGAAGATGATCTAGAATCCAAGTACTCAATTTTGACATCCATCATTTCTGTAAGAAACCAGCAAGTGAGAGATGGCAAGCTGTAGTGAACTTGAGTTTGCAGTTTGCTGTCAGAAGACAGAAAGGCTGCTGCCCTTTAAGGCCATATATGTAAATGCATCACATTTTGCTTCAGACAGAAAAACAGTTCTATTAGGGGCTGACTGGGTCAGCAGTGAGTCCCTGCCCACCACTCTGGCTAAGAGAAACATACTGGCAAGAGGCAGAGAGAAGCAGTCACAGCAACTTGGTTTACAGGCCAGCCATAAATAGCCTGTAAAGGATTATGGAAGGTGATAGATGGGATATGCTTAAAAGCAATAGTTCGCAGTTTGTAGAAGGCGGGCTTACACTGAAGAGCAGATCAGTTTTCCTAGCTGTGATACTGCAACAGACTGTCCTTATTTGGCTAAATGGCTGACCTATTTTCTTAGCAACCGATTGATTTGAAGTCCCTCAGTTACTCCCAGCTAGCCAGGAGGCGCATGCACAGGGTGCTGGCTGGCTAAGGGAGGTGACTGGCTGCACCACTGGGATGCTGTGTGGGAAGCAGCCAGGGCTCTTTGGGCAGTTCATTGTTTCTGTCCGCTCCTAACAGAGGATACGAGGGCAGCATCGCTGGGAGCCAGGTGCCAAGCAGAGCCAGCCCTTGGTGAGGCTGCATGCCACCAGCTTTGGGCAGGGTGGTCCTCCTGCAGCCGGGGGAGCACCGCCCACAGCACCAGCTTGGGAAGCCCTCCTCACCGACTGTGCTTTGTCAGACGTTCATCAAAAGAGATGCCTTTCAGTAAACACTCCTGTTCCTGATGGGAACCAGCCTGACATACCCAAACAAGTCTCTTGCACAGTGACAGTGTATTATATGATTTTACTGAGCTCTGGCTCCCATGATTTAACAAGATGAATACCTCAACGATACACAAGACAGGCAAGGAGAAAATAACCAGACCAGCAGACTCTGGCTCTACTCAGAGGGTAATGAGTAGAGCAATTGCAGTGTATGTAGAGAAACCTGTGAGAGCCTCAACTTAGTCTGTTGAGCCCAGACAGCAGTGAGGCAGCAGTGGCAGACATGCCAGAGCTATTTGATTGTTCCAAATCCCCAGGACACATTTTGTGCAGCCCACACTGAAGCCACAGCAACCACCCCTGCTGTTGCCACACACTGAAAATTATTGGGACTAATGCTATGTGTCTTGTCTCCTGCTGCAAACTTACTGCAAAGTAAATCTAAGGTCTCCCCAAATACTACTCCGTGAAGGACTAGTTCAAGCAGCTTCCTGTGGCCAAGATGGTTTTTTCAGCTGTTATGTGTGGTATTGCAGTTCTGAAAGACGTGTCATCCACGAACCATTGCAAGGAGCAGGTATTCTGGTGCAAGGGTTGCAGATCAGTGGGTGTCTGTTCCCATGCTGCAATGTTTGTCCCTTGCCTTTCACCTCCCTGATAAATCTGCAGGGCTCAGTGGAATTGTGCCTTACTGGTGTTTTGAAAGAAGCTGGAATTTTTTTAGGTCTGCAGGGAAAGCACTGGATGTAGGCCACAGATGGGCAGACATGTTAAAGCTGTAAGCCCTACCAAACAGGACCAGTACACCTAACTCTGTGGAAGGAAGCCTGAGAACTTGTATCATGGGCAACATCTGCAGAGAAAGGGAAGAGTTCACTGGAGACCCTGTGGTGTAGCAGCACTTTGAGCTATTCTGAATGCTCTTTTCGAGGAGTTTATCGATGCTTAAGACAGCTGGGGGACTGGCCTGCTGATTTGGCACCTGGCAGTAGTGCACTTGTCCTGCTCTGCCACCAGCACTAGGAAATGAAGGGTGCAAGTTTAAAGCAGAGTTTGATTGCCCCAGGTGTGAAGTAAGCTTGGCTTACCTGGCCTATCACTGATCTTTGTGGATTTCTGGACTCTGATGCTGATGCTGTCTTTTGGAGGGAGTGGATAGTGGGCCTTGCAAATCTGCTTAAGCTCTAACATTTATCATCATGGTAAAAGCTCAGCTGGTCTTCTTTTGCAAATTTTAACATGTTGTTTTGTGATTTTTTTTAATTGCAGGTCGTGCCAAAGGAATAGTAAAAAAGTACAGCACTGTGATGCTTCCACTACTTAGCTCATACATGTCTTTCATGCTGTTCAATTTACTCTGAAATTCTCACCTTTACTCTTGAAAAGCAATGATTTAAAAAAAAAAAGAAAAAGTGAAAAGTGATAGAACACTATATGAACAGTTGTGAAATATCTTGGCTATCTTTTATGCTACTTACCCACATCCTTGTCCCTCACATATTTATTTTTATGGTACCCTACATACCTATCACACAATGAGATCTCCACCCCCAAAAGAAAAAACAAATGCACTCTGCATCTTACTTTTACTTGGCTCTGGATCCTGAAGCAAAATGTTTCATTCCACACTGGATCTTTGCAGTTCTTGACAGTTTTAGTCCGGAGAGTCTCAGGGGAAGCAGTGGGCAAGGACAGGCTTACGTAGCAATCAGTTTGACTAACTGTATTTGGAAAGATATATTGTGACTAACAAATCACTATAAATATCTTAGAGCATAGCCTTATAGCACTGTATAGACAACAAGCTGCAAAAAGGAGATATTGTTTCTATTACTTTTCTTACAGGTCCTTATTCAATAGCACTCACTACTATTTGTTCCCTCCTGCATGTGGGAGCTGTGGTCGTTAACGGAGATTCAAAGAAGCTACTGCAATAAAGTCAACTGGTAAGAAAAAAATTTGCAGAGCTAGTTTTACTAACAAAACCCATTATTGGTATGTCCCCTGTTTGTTGCAAATCAACAGATTTCTGTGATGGAGAAGAAAAAGGTTTACATTTTAAGAGAACTTTTTAAAGGGTAAAATACTTATTTAACTCTTTGAACATTAGACAAGGGGCTAACTTTGTCCTTTGCTCTTGAGAGGGGAACAGAAGAGCTAAAGAGAGTCTGGGTATGAAGGATCTTCCTCCTCTGATCTGCTGCCTCCCAGTCCATGTAATGAGCCAACTGTCTCACCCAACATGCGGTCACATCCCTTCACCATCAACAAATATGCAAAAATAGCAATGCACTTTTATCTTACTGATTTAAACTCTGAGCCTTCATAGTGAAGAAACTTCTAATTGCTGAGAAAGGTGTTAATGTAACACAAGGTTGCACAGTTAGCTACAAGTATGGTATTAAATCTTCATAATACACAGGGGCTCCTTTGGGGTGGGGTCGCAGGAACCACCCCCAGCCCCAAGCTGGGGCAAACAACCTCCCAGCCAGGTGAGCACAGCTATGCCAGGCACCACCACAGGGCGTTGATGAGCTGTCTTTCAGCGATTTTGGGGATTGCCAGAGTTTTTGGGTGAGAGGCCGGTTGGATACTTGTGTGTCTGTGCAACTAACTTCCCTTTTGTGTGCTAACCTGATGTATGTAGAGTATTTGGTGGTTAGGGTTCTCTCTGATACTGCTAAGAAGATGATTTTTTTAGCAAGGAGCAGTGCTGGGCATCTGCTCCTAAGTGCATAAAAGAGTTGATCTCATGAACCTGTGGTAATAAACTGAGACCCTGAAAATACAGTGAAGAGTGGTGGGACTCGCTCTCTCTACACTGTCGTTCACCCTTTCCAGCCCTCCAATTTGGAGCAAATCTGCTGTCATAGAATCATAGAATCATTAAGGTTGGAAAAGACCTCTAAGATCAAGTCCAACCGTCAACTAACACCACCATGACTCCTAAACTAGGCCCTGGAGTGCCACGTCTACACCTTTTTTGAATACCTCCAGGGCTGACAACTCCACCACCTCTCTGGGGAGCCTGTTCCAATGCCTAACCACTCTTTCGGTAAAGAAATTCTTCCTGATGTCCAATCTAAACCTCCCCTGACGCTACTTGTGGCCATTTCCTCTTGTCCTATCGCTAGTTTCTTGGGAGAAGAGTCCAACACCCGCTTCACTACAACCTCCTTTCAGGTAGTTGTAGAGAGCGATAAGGTCTCCTCTCAGCCTCCTCTTCTCCAAACTAAACAATCCCAGTTCCCTCAGCCACTCCTCATAAGACATGTTTTCTAGACCCTTCACCAGCTTCGTTGCCCTCCTCTGGACACGCTGCAGCACCTCAATGTCCTTCTTGTAGTGACAGGCCCAAAACTGAACACAGTATTCAAGGTGCAGCCTCACCAGTGCCGAGTACAGGGGCACACTGTCCTTCATTCCTGTACACTGTTTGCACTTATTTTTAGACAACGGACATTTCTTTTGGCTGCTGGGCAACTACAACTGGCTCTAGTATCTCCAGCTCTAAGAACTTCTTTTGTACCCACAGTAACAGCTCAGATTTAGGTGTAATAACAGGCAGTTTGGCACTGTGGGATACGTGCTGAGAGGCAGCATGACCAAGTGGGTAACCTGCTGGAAAAGGTCTCATGACATGTTGGCTCCAGTCCCAACTCTGCTCCAGGCTGCTGAGTCACTCTGGGCAATTGCTTCCATTCAAATTTATCTTGCTTCTCTATCTGCATTTCCCCATCAATAAAACAGTGATGATGATCCTTTCCTCTTTTGTAATCTGCTTTGACATCCCATGATTAAAACCATTATACAAAAAATAACTACTATTATTAATATTTCCACATGACCCACAAGAAGAGTGCCTTATCAGTAATTATATTATTCTTTCTCTAGCAGTCTCTTGGGTCTCATTCCACACTTTCTTTAAACTTGTGGTGTAACCCATGTGGCAATGAATAGGTGTTGCTTAAAGCAATTTGTGCAATCAGGTTATGTATGATTTATCTTTCAAGTCTTCTGATACTGTCTGAACATGACACATCTTCCAGTTTTTCAGCATGCATTTGATAGTTTCCCCCATACTATCCATAGCAGGGAAGAAATGACTTTGACATCACAAATGCAGATGTCTATAATGCTTGTAAGTAATATTAGGATATTTGTAGATTTATTACCGCAATTTTAAAATGCTGAATACGTGCAATGTACCTGTAGATAACAATTTATTGGTAAAGGAGGTTATAAAATAATTTCTTTAGCTCTCTCCCCCACAATATTTTCTACAATTCTTCCATTGATTTTTAACATTTGAAAAAGATAATATTAACTTTGCATAGTTACTTCCTCAGATAGTGCCAGAGAAGCTGGTAAGAGTGAGAATATCTATTTCTTCAGCAACAGTACCTGTCAGTTATGGACTACTGATACATATGTGGTTTAGAGAACTTGTTTATTTATGGTCTGGGATATCTCTTTGTTGTACATACTAGCTATGAATCCTGATTTAGAAGACGGGCATTCGATATTTTCAAAGAAGCTCTAAACTTGTGACTTATGGTCTTGTATCTAGATAGAGCTGTGTTGGGATCTCTGTTCAGTCCTTCATCCTTCTCTGAACACAGTAGACCTATAGCCAACTTGAGAAACTAGTCCAGTCTTTAACACGGCTGTTCACCCTTCATAGAATCATAAAATCATTAAAGTTGGAAAAGACCTCTAAAGATCATCAAGTCCAACCATCAACCCAACACCACCATGCCTCCTAATAACCTAATAACCTAACCCTTAATAAGAGCAAAACCAAAGTCCCACAATCTGATGAGCCACATGTAACACCAGCTCAGTTAGCAACCAGCGAGGCCTCAGTCTCAATATAGCCCAAGACAAGAATGCAAATAGAATAGAATAGAATCATTTAGGTTGGAAAGGACCTTTAAGATCATCGAGTCCAACCATAAGCTTAACACCACCAAGTCCACCACTAAACCATGTCTCTAAGCACCACATCTACACCTCTTTTAAATACCTCCAGGGATGGTGGCTCCACCACTTCCCTGGGCAGCCTGTTCCAATGCTTGACAACCCATTTGGTGAAGAAATTTTTCCTAATATCCAATCTAAACCTCCCCTGGCACAACTTGAGGCCGATAGATGCAGATAGAGACAAAGATATTTGAATCTGAAAACAAGCAATTACAGCCAGGCCCCTGCATGAAGAATAACAAATTATGCCCCAGAACTATAATGTTGCAGGACTTATCTGGTAACTTATATGTACAACACAGATTTAGATAAATTTTGGACCAGATCCCAAATACACAAGGTTAAACGTTAGTGCAGGTGATGAGATTTATCACTGAGATCTCTTTGCATATACTCCCAGCCCTGGACAGGAACAAGTGGCTGCTCAGCATCTTCCGTGTTCGAGTTGTCTTCCACTCTCTTCCTTCCTCCACTGTAAAAGACTTTAATTGTTACCAGCTATTAAAACTAAACATGTCCAGATTGAAGAGGATTGACTTAGACAGCCTGGCATATGAGAAAGAGCTGAAAGAATTGAGTTTGCTAATTCAACAACAACAGCAACAAAGACTGCCAAATAACATGGTAATAGTCAGTTCTGTAATGTCCTAATTATTGGTACAAAGAGGACAAAGATTAGTGGTTCTGTGTGGCCAGAGGGAAATAAACAAAGACATATATTAGGAAAACTGCTCCAGCCCTAAGAGAGTTAGCTTATAAATTTTCTGGGTAACTCATTTCAGAGGGTACTGGTACCCAGATATGTATCAAAGAGTAACAGACAAGGTAAACTTGATCCTGTTCCAGGAGAAGAGGACCAGCTCAGGTGAACCTACAAGGTGTCATATGGAATTGCTGCCACGTGATGCCCATGTTTATGCTGGAAGGCAATAAACAAGATAATCATGTCACATCAATTACATTGCATGCAAACCAACTAACCAGTCTCCCTGCCAGCCTTGACTGCCAGGGAGGAAGTGATAGGATATCCTTATACTGTACACCAGCCCAAGAGATCAATTCCCAGATATCTGGGCGCTGTCTCCAAAACAATTGCAAACCTCCTTCTTTGACACCTATAAAGTAAGACTGTGAGTTCATTGGAAAAATTGCCACCTTTCCTTTCCGAACACGTACATGGTCTAAATAACAAGGCCTAAATCAATACCTAGATACTCCGTGTAGCATCCCAATATAATATCAAAAGGAAACAATACAAAAAACAACACAATATAATGCAGAGATTCCCACAGACAGCTGTGCTACAACTTCTCCCACCCACCCCAACTGCTCCATGAAGCAACAGGGGATAAATTATATTACCTAAGTGGCATTTTGGGTGTAGCTGTTCTTGGAATATTTGTACATGCTAACAGAGTCACAGATGTCATTAGATCACCCTTATATATGCTCTCTTTTGGTGAAGTGGAACTAGAAATCATTTATTTCCATAGGCACATCTGTTTTTTGACTTTTCATAAGCATTGCCACTATTTCACTGTTCCCACTCTCAGAGTGTCAGCCACTGGGAAACAAAAAGCCACATATTTTTGGCCAAGATGTATTATTAAGAGGTCAGAATTGCTTTGTTCCACCTCAGACCCTCCTGCAGTGATATGTGATGCAATCTCACATCTATCACTGGAAAATATTTTTTAGAAAGTTCTTTCACTTGCATTTGATAAATCAACTAGCCGAAAATTAGGTCTTGGCCAGACCTCGAGACTGTTGATGCAGACACTGAGGACAGTTAGAACTGCTGGGCACCTGAAAAAACCATTATCAGAGGGAAATGTCGTGGAAACAGACTTGGAAACAGGCTGCAAGCAGTACAAAGAAGTGCCTCAGATTTCAAAGAAAATGGTAGTGGGAATAAAATCAATACCAGAAGCAGCTGAACCAACAGATTAACACTCACAAATTTTCTTTCTTCAGAAAATATTCCCAGGAATGTTATTCACCCAGTAAGGGAATAGAAACAAAAATATTTTTAATGTGTAGCTAAAACTAATATTTTTTTTGTATTAAACATCATTATTTTGACTCAGAAATACTTCTGACATGCTTTATAAAATCGTGTACTTATGGTACTTTTTCTTGCATTCTCCTCCAGGAGGATTTTTCTGAAAAAGCAGGAGTAATACATCATGGGAGATGTAATCTTGTGCAGGACCTGAGGCTAAGCTGCAGCACCAACAGTGCACCCCAACAGTAATTCCAATTTGAATTTTTTAATTGAGATTCAGAGTTTTGAAATCAAAACTTTGTTACTAAATCAACAAAGTTTATGGCAGGGACACTTCTAGACATCTTTTCTTTCAAATAAAATTCGGTACTGAATGGGAAGCTACCAAAAAGCTGTAGCTCAGTATGATAGCGAGGACAAGGTCAGCTGACTGGCATGAGGTGTTCCTCTTTTGCTGGGTTTGGAGTTTCTGAAAATCAGAAAGTGTTTGCAAATACGATGAGTGAGGTTAAAAATATCCCAAAGTCTCGCCTACAGGAAGCAGCTAGCACTGATAATCCGTAGGAGTTAACTGTAGATTCTGTACACAAAGTAAAAATAGATACCTGTAGATGGTTTTTGTTTTTCATGGTGGGGATGGAACAGTTATGCTAAGGAAACAGCAAGGAAATAATAAGGCACATTGTTATAACTAACTAACAAAAGCAGGGTGCAATAAATCACCTCATTCCCTCACATGATGGTTTGCAGCAGCCAATATGAAGGTAAAGATGTTAATGCTGATGAGTTAATTTGATAAGAAAAATTCCATAACATACCAGAGCAACTCACTGGAAGCAAGAGTGTTTACACGACAATGTGAATGGGTCTTTGTGTGCCTGAGAATTCAGCCCAAAGTCTGTAAATGTCAGTCATCATTTTGTGAACTAAATTTTGGACCTACAGGGCATGACACACAGGTGAAGATTTCGGTTTGATTGTTTTGGTTTACTTGTTAAGCAGAGAGTTCATTCAGCCTGGATTAAAAGCTTACATTGCAGTAATGGTTCATCCTGACATAAATGCTACGACTTGGATGTGTTGCCAACACGTGCTTTGCTTTTGGCAGCCAGGTCTTAACGTTTTATACATCTTTTCCACAAAGATGTCACCATCAGTTTCTTTCACATCAAAGTAAGCCACAGATAAACACACAGCCTCCAGACTGTCTTTTATCACAAGACTACAACTAATCCTGTTTTCACAGTGAAATTAAATGAGCTCATGGTCTGGCTGGAGTCCTCCAGGACTCCCAACTGATCTAGCAGTCTACAGCAACTTTCCTGCGAGAAAGAATGAATGAAAGCATTAAGAATACATATATCTGACTTACTTACAAAGTCTCGTTTTCATTCTTGAACTCAAAGGGAACTGTTTAAAAAAAGGTAGTCAAGATTGGTCCTGAACAAATAGGAAAAGATTAATACCTCTGCCAGGCAGACGTTCGAAAAGATTGCCAATTTGATAGCAGAATACGATGCAAGCACCAGCACCAACATTTGTGAGTGAATCTTACTTTTACCCTTCACGGGCTAATACTGCAGCACTACTTTATTGGCTCCTGCGGAGCACACAGTCATACAAAGTGCCCAGGAGAGAATCCATAGTCTCACATGGACACTCTCACGTGTCTTTTCAGCAATGCGGACTATCACAGCCGTGTTAAATCTAGCCTCTCTACTTTACATTGCCCTCCCACATAATAGCAAATCACATCTGGGCTCTTGGTCCTGATCTACAAGCTAATAAATGTCCTCGGTTCAGCAAAAAGGTTGCCTGAAGCTGATCTCTGGACACCATCACTGATAAAGGTCCTTAAGCTCTGTGAATCTCACCTGTGGGCAAGGCTTTCCCTGGCACTGCTCTAAGTCTTCAGAATAAACCTCCACAGGGACTAAGACATACCACAGGCATTATCACATTGTGCTTTTAGTGTACAGCTCACCTCAGCAGCGCTCACCTAGATGCGTGTGAAAGAGCACTAAGAGAGCGCAGATGCATAAAGTGTACGGGAAAGAATGAATCACTGATTACAGATATCAGTCACACCGCTTAATGCATGATTGGATAAACTGCAGATACTGCTGTCTTGATGAAACTGGAACAACCAGGACAGAACTAGAACAGATTCTGCGGGTTCTTTATCAGTGTATAAGAAAATCTATTGGGAATCAATGGACAAAAATGCATTTAAATGTATTTTTCACAGTAAAATACCAAAGATGAGAATTTGTACCTTCTTCTCGTCATCAAAGGAATACCTCAAAAATCCTGAAGCAAGCCCTGCAATACGTAAATATCTGTATCAATCTTCATATTCTTTATGAACTTCTTTGAATGTCCCACATAACTGCTAATAATCCTGTAAACACAGATCTGCTGATATTCAATTTGTGCTTACTGTTCAGTGCCAAGCTAAGTATATTTTGGCTATAAGCATGGGAAAAGGCAATATGCAGCTTAGTTTCGTAAGTGATGAGAAAGTGTTACACAGCTCAGCCCAAAGAAATTTGTAAATATAGAAATCCTATTCAGAGAGCAAAGCACATATTTCATCATCATTATCTGTTCACAACTGCTGAAGCTGCTTACATACATTTGAAAGAAACTGCATGCTAGTCTTGTGCTATCTGTGTTATTTGTTAGCACAGCACTTCACGAAATGTGTCTCAGCTCTTGCAGAAACATCCATCCAGGTCTGCTAGAACTTTCCGAGTGCAAACTAGAAAGTCACATCCTGAGCAGAGTCTGCCACTGCCTTCTAACTCTGCAAGCCAAATGGCAGAGGAGGAGTGAAGGGTCATGAATCGCTGCATGGACCTTTGTCCTCTCAAAGCACCGTGTGGTCCTATATTGCTGCAATCATCACCTACTCATTCCAGCCTCTCTTCTCCACCCAAGCTTCTCCCTTGTTCATCTCCATTGCCTCCACCCTTTTCAAACCTGTTTTAAAACAGATTTTGACATTTAAAAAAAATTATAAAACATTTTAAAACCTGTTTCAACCACTTGTTAACTAGAAGCCTCCTCTAAACAAGAGGATAATGAAGTCTACTAGGAACATGTAGTACCATCAAAAAAGGCTTTAAAGATCACCCCTGTTCAATGAAGGACAACAGCTGCAATACCACCTTGCTGGTACAGTATTAGAGCATGGTAGCTGCTCTCACCTTTGACTTTGAGACAGAGACAGGCCTAACATTTATCTAAGGTGGTTCACTCCTTTTACTAGTCCTTCAGCCAGTAATCAGTTCATCCTCCTAATGCCCTTGTGGGGCTTCTAATGCCCTTGCTGCATTCGTTGCTTTAGAGATGAGGAACTAAGGTTTTGAGGAAACTCATCTTCTCCAAGGTTACACCAAGAGTCTGGAGGAAGTCATGGGGGAACATTGCATATAATACCTTTAACCGCCAGAACAGCTTTCTGTTCTTGCACACAGAAGTATACAGAAGCCAGCATGGCTGCAAGAAGATGCATGTGTACCTATGTACAAACCATTGATACCTAACAGTAGAGATGCAATTATTTCCACAGCTGTAAGGAGGTGCCCTGACCAAGATCGCTAAACAAATAACATATTAATGAGCTCCTTGATTATACATAGCATTGTCCTTTTTAGTGGCAGCTTATCATACTATGAAGGCACAGCGCAGGCTTTTTGCCTCCACGCTTCTTACCATATATACGATACAATGCAGTTGCATACAATACAATATACACTATGCTCTATAGAATACACTCCATCAAGGTGTTTCTGCCAATGACACATTAAAGCCTTGAGAAAGGGAACAATCTCAAAATGATCTCTTTGACTAGAGAACACAAAATGGGTGATCTGAGGGAAACTAGGTTTTTGCATTTTGTTTAGATGGTAGCAATGAACTGAAGAAGAGTTGGGTAACATGAGTAGATCAAACAGTAGATTGAGTGGAAAGGAGCAGAGGTTGCTAACAACTGCAACTGTGAAGTTGATTCACGTCATATTCATTGAGATTATCCATTAATTTGTTACTCATATTATTAACTGTGGTTATGACTTTGTTATCATAAACACCAGTCAGGACCAGGGCTCCGTTTTGACAGGTACCTTAGTAGTTATGCAATTAGCTCTTGATCTTGATCTAACCAGCTTACAACTACAGTAAGAAAAGCCCTGCTTCAGGATATGACATCATGGGGAGGAGCTTCTGGTGATTAACAGTTGCTTTTATACCTGTTTGTTTCAGTTTCTTAACCAGTGAGGAAATCCTTGTTTACAGACCTTGTTGCAACTCGGCAGCTATCCACGTAACTATTGTTCTGTCCTTGTCCAGATTCCTATTGCCAAGCGTTTGTCCTGGGCTGCTTTTAGGATTTCTCTCCATTAATGCAAACCCAGCCTGTCTGAGTAGCCAGCAGCATCAGGAACTTAGATGAGATGCCTTGCAAAGACACCAGTGCTCTTTTTCAAAGGACCATGTCCCAGGATTTCTCTCAATCATGGCAAAAGTCACTGACCCCATGCATTTTGACAGGGAAGTGATTTCACCCTAAAAGCAAACATGCCTTTAGCGCTGGCCAGCCCAGGCAGCTGCCTGCTGGTACTCTCCATGCTACCTGCCTGTCCTGTTTGCTGCCACCCCCTCAAATTGGTGCTACAGTCAGTGAAAAAGAAGTATACACAGCTTGTTGTGTGCATGTCTTCAATCAGTCCTTTCCTCAGACAATAGTTTTCTTTGGAGAACATGGCAATGAAAGGGAATTAGTTATTATGATGGTGTTACACAGGATTTAGGTGATATAAGGAAAAACATCAGTAATACCACCTTCCAACTTTTAAAATCAATAGGCAGTGTAGTATTGGGAGTTTGCTACAAAATCACATAGCAACAAGGCCCAGATTTAACAAGAACCAGATTTAATACTATAGTTAAAGACAAGCCTAAGGTTTTGTCTAATGAGAACACTGATTGAGATTAGCTTGTCATATTAAAGAAAAAAAAAAGTAGCTGTAGGCCATTCTAGGAAAAGCTTTCTGGAGCCTTGGACTTTGCTAAATACAAGGTAGGGCAAGCCAATATTTTTAAAGACATTTTTTGTCTCCTGAAGAGAATATTTCTGTGAAATACATGTCTCTAGAAAATGTTACTTTATATTTCACTCGTAGCCCATGAAACAAATAAGTTTCTCTCCCATAGATGTTGATTTGCAGTGTAGAAGATATTTATTTTCCCTCCTGGAAGACCAGTGAACTCTGCCACAGAGAAAAGGGCTGCGCTAAACCAGATTTGCCAGCTGCACGAGGCAGCCCGTGTCCTGCTGTGACTGCGGTGGCAGCCTCTGGGAACGGTGAGCACTGGGTGTGCTCCGACGGGACCATGCACAGCAAGGCAGGTCTGGGCAGCTACGCTGAAAACAAGATCTCCTCTGGGGAATTTACACAGCGTGGGTCTAGTTCTTGTTGTAATCGGCACACAGGGGGTGAAATGCAGTGGTACTTGGCCAGCAGAGCAGTCTCTCCAGAAAGAAAGTCTCCCACGGTTAAATGGTGGAAATGCAGAGCCCTGCATAAAGGTGGCTTCAAGGCGATCTGTGAAGAAATAGGTGCGGGGACTTGAAGATGAAAGCTATGCCCTCTTCCAGTGAACCTGGCTGGTGGACCAGCGCTTAGCAAACAAGAGTTTTGCAACAACTAATCCCTTTCCACACATGGGAAGCCTTCTGAAAGTCAATCTCCACTACGTCAACTGACAAGGAAAGTAAGGGAAGATCATGGGAAGTCACTGGATGGCAGAAAAAATTCAGAGCCTTTCAGCAGTGAAGGCAAAACTGATTTTTGCCACTACAAGGATGAGGCATTGAGATTGCAGCAAAGGTTTTTGTGACATGGAAACCAGAGGCTGGACAAAGACTGTTGCTGATGCATAGAGTTTACATAGGTTCAAGAGGAGACTGGAGGTGTTGCTGCATTCATAGAAAAACTGTATTTGGCCTGGGAAGTTACCAGCTCTGAAGTGATGGAATGCTGGGAGAGCACATCATGCAGAGAGCACTATATACTTTTGCCCTGCTCTTATACTCCTCCCCAAGAACCCGCCTCTGGCCAGTCTCAGACACGGGGCAGGAGAGACCTTTGGTCTGATCCAGTGCAGCCGTTCTTGTGCCCCTGTGCACTGCAATGGGGATGCAGGAACGTGGAGAGCCTGGTCACCTCAGCTTGTGACTCTTGCTCCTAATGCTGCCAATGGTTCCCTATTTTGCCTATGCCAGCCTGGTTGGATGACCAATGTTCAGACCACGGGCAATTAAACACTTCCTTCCAAAATCTCCACATACCATCCTGTAGAGTTGCAGAGAAACAGCACTATCCAGGCAGTGATTCCAGATTTTGCAGGAATGGTGGATGCATTTATGGTGGTTTGTGACAGCCACAAAGCTTCCGCAGTTTTAAAGCAAGGGACAGCTGCAGTCATGCAGCTGTTAATGATACGTTTTCTGCTGGTTTTGGAATAAATACAAGGGGGCAGTTGTCTTTGTGCAAGAGCTAACCCTAACTAATGTGCCAAAAAGGCCTTCTCAGGCCAGCCTGAAAAGGGCCAGCTTTTCTCAAGTAGGCATTTCTGCTGCCCCTGCAAGGCAAAGAAGAGAAAACAGAAATATCTGTAACTATTTAATTAGCAATGTAAGTATGAAGACCTCCCTGAAGAATAACACCCTGAAACTGGGGTTGGTGTTTTCCTATGACACTGAGAAAGAGCATCTGGGTTCCTGTCCAGTGCAAAGTGAGCTGAAGGATACCAGAGTAAAATCCCTTAGTGGCCTCCAGGTGCCAAGCATTTTGGGTACGGCGATAAAATGCAAACACTGCTTTTGACTCAGGAGCCAGATCTCTGAGCCACAGACCTCATGAATTGCAGATCTATTGGGAGAGCGGGGCAGGGAAAAGCATGCCTTTGTGTTTGCCCTGCCCAAAAGCATTTGTTATAGGTCAGTTCTGGGGACATACTGTTGATCTGAATGACCCTTTGGACTGGTCTGGTAGCACTATTCTTATGATTTTTGACAGGGAAAATTTAGCCAAACTCAAACTTGCCCAGAAATTACAACAACAGTGTCTTGGGAATGGTATGTACTACTCAGATTATAGTTGCCTGTTAACCTACATAATATAGGAGCAAATCCTTCTGATTCATGAGTAAGCCTTATTCGTATCAGATTTCAACACATATTGGGAGCCTAATTCTTGTTATTACGCTCACACCATGTACAAATACAATCTTTTGTCTGACACAAAGGGAAAAGATCAGGAGGTCATGATTATAGATGATTGCCACAGCTATCCTATAATAAAAAAACCAAGTCCTATATTATATGACACGTGCAAGATCTAAGGAGGCATGGGTGCTGTGAGTTGTGGGTAGCTGTCCCTCTGCAGAAGAACAATTTAGCTGAGCAGTGCCACAGATGAAGAAAAGCAAAGCGTACACATCTTTGACAGGCAGTCTTCAAAAAACACAGCTTAGTCTAGTCAGACTCTGACTCCAGCAAAGCACTGATGGTTCTTTGCAGTTTGAATTATTTCTGTGCCATCTTTCAGTTCTCTGTCCTCATCTCTGTCTCTGTTAACAACTTTAAGTTGTACAGAAATGGTGACTAAAACAAATAACTGTGAGTGGGAAATACAACTGATTCTCCTTCTCCTAAAATATATTTTGAGCTAAATATATTTCAAATATTTACAACTATTTGAATAAATACATGAATTACATGACAAATACATTCCCACAAAAAATAATTTTAAAAAATCATTTTTGAGCAAAGACTAGTTTTGGGAAAGTAAATATCTACAGAAATACAGATCTGTAGGCCTAACTAGTTATCTTTACTTTCTTCTTAAATAGTTGTTGCTACATTTAAGCGCCTATATTCATGTGCAACGAAAGGCATAGATTTGGATTCCCCAATTTGCTTTCAAAGTCTCCACTTCTCTCACTGCCCATAAATGCGCTTCAGCCTAAACCACTCTGAACTTGGTATAGACTACAAAGTGAACTTTGCTGTACATGCCAACACCTCTCTCTTCCATGGCAGAGGTTTTCAACAGGTGCCTTTGGATCTCTTCCTCTGATGACTTCTCTCATTGTTTAGGTATTTAAACCTCTCTGCACAACATTTTTGTCAAGAATGGAGGGGCTGCCACATAAAGGCTCCTACTGCACTCTCACACTGTTTTTCTGATTCAATTTAATGTTTTTTAACACAGTCTCATTTCTTGTGATGTGTATCACACCACCTGGCATGGATCCACTAATAAAATTAAGTGCTCTGAGAGAGCATACAGGTACTGTGCAGATAAAATCTCACTGGCTCTCTGCTGTGCCACAGGTACCTTGCTCCTGATTCTCAGCGGGAAAATAAAATGTGGTGCTCTGTTGCACGATAAAGAAAGGCAACTGGGATGGGGAATGGACGAGGCTGCTTCTCTAGCACTAGCACTGCTTCTTTTGGCTCTTGCCAGCAGGGACCTTCCTCCACATCTGGCTTTGGAAGCAAATCTCCAGTGATATAGCTTCATAGCTGCAATCAGGCAGTCAAACCTATGCTCAGAATGAAGGTACAGGATAAAGACTAATAAAAGATAAAGAGCTAAGAGAAATAAGATAAATAGCTAAGGGTTTCTGGAAGTTCTTTCATCCTTAAGAATGTAAAGGCTGTCATTTCCAAACATTATAAAATGCTGAGAAAGAAATAAAGATCCCTGATTTAAGGCCAAAAGCAGATTATCAGGTTATCAACTCTGTAGGTGGTTATCTTGATGCTATTGGCTATCAGGGCATTCCCTTGTGCTGGTATCATTTGTGCCAGAAAACAGCTCAGCTGAGATTAAAAAGACAGAGAGGGAACTGAACTATCCTTTCATTCTTCTCTGAAGATGTGCTGTTTTCAAGAAAAGGCAATATTCCTGTGCTAGGCCTAACAGTAGAAAAGCAAGAATTGAATTGTAATCTCCACAGAGGCAAATACTCTTGCTGAGTTCACTCGGTCTTACTTAATATGAAAAGGTACATATTCACTTCCTTTCCATTGCACTCCTGCCTTGTTCTTTCTCTCTGAGGCAGATATTTGAGTTGACCTTCAGCTCGCTTTCTCCTACCTAAGTAACCGCTGAGGTTCCCTCTCTTCACTTCCACCCATTCCACCAAGTCCCCAGAAACATTTCAGTAGTACTGATTTTGCCTTGAAAGCCTGGTATTTCAAATACATTTCAGTAAACACTTGACAGAAAAAAAGTTTTTTGACAATAAGCTATATAATGCTCCTTGTTTTTTTTTTAAAAAAAAACAAATAGAAATTCAGAGGTGCCTGTATGTATCTCTACTGTCTACAAAAAACAGACAGGTACAGAAGATGATACCAAAGCTCCCATGTTACCCCACAGGCTCTGGCAGCCACTCGACATCAGTGCTGGTATTTTTATCGAGAAGCAGAGATGCAGCCTGCATTGTAGCACATCAAAAACTGCAACTGAGAATTAACAGTCAAAATCGTTCAGCAAAACTGGCTCTGAAGCTTATTAGCAGTTAAGATATTTTACAGTATACCACAGTAGACATTTGACATTTCCACTGATAGTAACATTCCGTAAACTGGAAGACATTGTTTACACAAAAGTGTATTCTAAGAATAGTCTGAATTCCAATATGCATCAATATTTGAAACCATGGTGACACTTCAGGCACAGATACAAGTAACAGTGCTTGCTTATACCCTCTGCTTTCAGAACTGAACTACTGGGAACCGCAAGGAAAGACTATGATACTCACACAGATCTGCCTTTCTCAGATTTCTCATTCTTACAATTTTTACAGACAGTGAGCAGCACGGGCATTCTTCACTCTGCAGGAAAATGACAAAGTTATTACCTGCATGAATATTAAATTGTTTATGTTTCATAAAACATGCTCTCCCATAAGTGCGAGTTGCAATTTTCAAAGCCATGCGGCAAAATTGGAAGATGAACTACTTGCACTGCTTTGGAAGTTCAAACCATGTCTATGTAGAGTTTAAAAAAAGAGGCAGAAAAAGAGGAAATATTCCTCTGTCTGTGTAGGCTATTGAGGGAGAAATAACAGTAGAGTGGATAGCACAGTAAAATGGTTTTAAATAAAATTAATGCTTGCATTACATGAGAGGATATTTTAATTTTAAAGAAATCTTTAACAATAATTAAGCTGGAAAAATAAGCTAGCAAAGAATGAGTGTGCATGAGAAACCCCTTCGTTAAACATCTGTAGACAACAACAAAATAAGTTTTCAATTCTCTTTAACAGTTGAAATTTCACATGGAAAGCAGATAATTTTATTTAGTAAAAATTCCAACTTTCCATTTGAAATCTTTACTAGGAACTGCTCCCAGAAATGGTGGAGAGCAAATACATGAAAGGCTGTGAGGTGTTCAGCTATTGTGGTCAGGAAGAGGAGAATGAGGGGATACAAAGAACTGTTAGGAAACAGAAACAATCCATGGTGAAACGTATAATCATGGTGCTGTACATTTCAATGTCTTAGTTATGTTAAAAAGAATCATGACCCCAGAGGAAACTGAGACTGTTTGGTGAGGCACCACCAGCTCAAATGCAGCAGAATCTACACAAAAGACAACAATTTAGGAAGAGATGTTAACAAAACTTCCCCACCCGAACCAGATGCTGGATATTTGCAAAAAGGATCATTAGCTGAAACGTCAAGCACAGAAGGAAAGACAAATAGCTAGACACAACCCAAACAAATTTTTAATTCTTGCAGATTTTAGTACCTGAAACTAGCTATTGCTTCACTGGAAGTCATTACCTAATCCCTCTCCCACTCTGTTAGCAAAATGACTCCATTAAATCCTTTAGGAGGATTGTGTCACTCCTTTTTCCAGTTAGGAATAGACCCAGCTGAGAAGATGGAGGCAAACTCCCCTCTCACTCTTGAATTACGATAAGCTGACCTTGGTTCGTATTTTATGTCTTACTCCAAAAGAGGAGGGCATGTTTTAATGTCTTTTGTATGGATTTAGGTTCTGGCTGGAACAATTATCCTGCCTCCTGTCACTGAGAAGCCTCTGCTTTTACTCTTTCTCATGAGACTGCTTCAGTGGCTAAGGGCAGGGGGACGAGGAGAGAGGACAGTCCCATTCCTTGCTTTGTGTACGTATTTTTCCGCACAAAGACCATTGCCAGGCTCTGTTCATTACTCTCCCCTCCTTTCGAAAGGATGAACCTGTAGATCCTTAGTGTTTCTTTAACCAGTGTGGTTAGACATCACACTTCTTATTTGTTAAGCCATGGGGATCCCACAGTAGAGGTCTCCAAGCATCAATGCACACTTATGCTAACACACATCCATCTTATGGGGAGGAGCTCTATAACCCCCATTTTACAGCAGGGGAAGCAGGGCACAGAATGATTTAATAACTTGCTCATAGTCAAACAGCAGGTTAATTTCAGAGCTGAGGAGAGGACAGAGTGTGTGACTCCCTGGAGTCCAACAAGGCAGTTGTATGGACAAAGGCATATCAAGATTTTCTTGGATGTCAGCCATGCACAAATGTTAAGCCAGGACCATCTTTGTGTCCATGATTAATCACTGTTTTTAGTCAGTGACTTTCTGTGTACACCACTACCAGGCGGCTGGTAGCACAGCTACGTGGGCACAGCATGTGACAATACTCATAGCTGGCCGATGCTGCGCTGTGGAAGAGCCCAACTTACATAATGCTTGCATCAAACTACAGATTCAGCCCAAATCCACAGAAAGCTCCTGTAAGGCACCTCAGACTGCTTCCCAGCCTCCATGTGGATCACTCACTGCAGCTGGACTTCCCTCCACCACCAAAAGTGCCTCCACAGGGCAGCCAATATCAGCAAAGCTATCGCTCAGCCTCATATAAATAAGTAAATACATACATGAATTTGGACTAACAGTTCCCAAGTCCTCTTCTAGGCACCAGAATCCCAATCACAAACCCATCTCAGGTCACCTTGAGCTTCGAATGAATTATGGTCTGAACTTCCTCACTCTTACCTCGTGAGCACTCCAGTATGATCCCATCGTGCTCCCAGCTGCATACAAGTCAGATATGGATGTCACTTCAGTATTAGAGGCAACAGCTGGCAGTGACTCACAAAGTACCTCTGCAAACTTTAAGGAGGCACCTGCTGAGGAGCAAGTGGCTTATCCATGCCCCACCTTCCTCATTGCCTGAAAGAGAAAGTATGAAGAGAGAAGGGGAGGGATATTTGATAGTCAAACACCAGAGGTGTGTTGGGGGAAGGCTGTACACCTTCACCAAGGTGCCAAGGTGCCAAGAGTTATTAGCTATTTAAGATTAAGGAGCAATAACACACAGCACTTATGCATGGATACCTATGACCTAGCAGCCTAAGCAATGCACAAATTGGAGAAGATAATAGCAGCTACCTGTAGGCTGGAGGAAAACAGAGCTCTACAGTACTCCAATCAACAACCAAAAGTATTGTGGACAAAATAACTTTGAAAGACCTTCTGTTTCAACAAAATAGTATTGATTTTCCTCTTCTTTGGAGGTAGGGGGGGTTCAGTTGCTTGCTGGTAGATGTTTCCCTACTTTCATTCATGTAGTGGTCAGGTGGATATACATTTTCCTGCTTTCAGAACCCTTCCACAAACACAAAACTTCTGAGTAAACCAAGGGAAAAAGAACAAATTCTCCTCCAAATTAGGGCATACATTGATTCATCTTAAATGCTAACATCTAGATGTTTTAAACACTATGCAGTGCCATCAAATTATGTATAAAAATGATACACAACTTTTTCATTTTCTGGCAGAAAACTGTGCAGCAGCAGATACGTGGGTGAATAGCTCTTGCACAGGTCCAGCTGCTAACATGCCCAGATGTCAGACATGAAATGAGCACTTGAGAACTGCAGGAGGTGACACTATACACTCAGAGTACCCATGACCTGTTTTCCCCTTCTACACACACGTATCAGGAAAATGCACAATAGAGTCAGTTCTGGCCTCACACCTTTTCACTGAATGAAAATTACTTTGGTCATCAATGATTTTAGGATTAGGAATCTACCCTCAATACTCTTCTGATTGAAGATGTGAAGTGACACAAGATAACATTCCCATTAACATTGTGTCTGGCAAAAAAAGAACCCGAATCAGACAAGCAGGCTTGGCTGTTTGTCCCAAAACCGAGAAAACTGGTCTGAAAGTAGCTAAACCTGGACTGTTTTGTTAGCTTCTGCAGAGGCTGAACTGATGTTTCCTGAACCATTCCCCTGGGAAAGTGTGACTTGGGGATGAAGGGCTATGGTAGCACCAAGACTATGGAAGATGATGTGGATGTTATCTACCTGGACTTTAGTAAGGCCTTTGACACGGTCTCCCACGGCATTCTCCTGGAGAAGCTGGCAGCTCACGGCTTGGATGGGCATACACTTTGCTGGGTAAAAAACTGGCTGGATGGCCGAGCCCAGAGAGTGGTGGTGAACGGAGTTCAATCCAGTTGGCGGCCGGTCACGAGCGGTGTTCCCCAGGGCTCAGTTCTGGGGCCAGTTTTGTTCAACGTCTTCATCAATGATCTGGATGAGGGGATTGAGTGCACCCTCAGCAAGTTTGCAGATGACACCAAGTTGGGTGGGAGTGTCGATCTGCTTGAGGGTAGGAAGGCTCTGCAGAGGGATCTGGATAGGCTGGATCGATGGGCCAAGGCCAATTGTGTGAGGTTCAACAAGGCCAAGTGCCGGGTCCTGCACTT